>CM040190.1:63379182-63516682 GCA_022606455.1 Callitettix versicolor | reverse complement strand
ACGCAAGTTCAATGCTTTTTGCCCATCCAAAAAAAGTGCACAACGTCGCTAAAAAAGTTTTCACTTCAAAATCAGCTTCACACACATTTTTATTTAAAAATTGAAGGAGTAAATAGTGCAAAAAATCATAGTAATATCTCTCTTAAGGGCTTAAATTTAGTACTTAACAAAGCATTGTTCGTTAATAAGTAACTGAGTGCATTTAATTTCTGTAACTCGGCTAATCATAGGACAGGGGATTTCTCAATCGCATCTTAGCGCGATCACAATAATTTCTTTGTAACTCACTGCACTTCTAATAATGAAAAAGTAAAAATATGAAAACAGCAAAAAAGAGTTAAAAATAAAGTTTAATGAAACGAAATATTTTTGGTTTTGTGTAAAAAATTACAGCGCTGATTAAAAATAAACAGTACTTTAAATTTCAAAAGAACTTAACATTCACAGTGTTTGGAATTTGTGTTCGCCTCTCTAACCTGAATACCAAAAACATTTTATGGGTATCAGTTTACACTATAATCTGCATAAAAAATTACGTGTAGTCCGCTTATAACTAGATACTGGTTTGTAATTCTGAAAGAAAACTATTCATTTTTGAAAATAAGAATGAAATAATGCATTCAGATTGTGCGGAAATATATAGGATGTTACGAACCTAAAGGATTAAACATGACCTAAAAGTACACGGGATTGAAAATCCGGGATGAGCCAGGAAAATTATTAAAAAAAGCGTGTGGAAATCTGGGAGTTACAGACAGAAGCGAAGCTTTTGTTAATGATATTTTTGTTGAATACTTAATTGGTTTGAAAATATGTTTACAAATATCTTGTTTTCTCTAAATATATAAATACGTGAACCTAGCTTAGATATTATTTACTGTAGTTATAGTAACAGATCAGTTGTTTTATATTAATTCGTAGCGATCAGCTGATTTCATTGAACAGGTGATAGGTTATAATAAGTTTCGGATTATGTTGTTAAAAACTAACAATATTAACGACAAATATTATAAAAGTTTATATTAATTTTGAATGTATTACAACGGTTACAACGTGCACGTGTTCTTCAACTAAGGAAAAATCCGAAACCAAAGCAACACAACGTTTTCATATAATACGCGTGTACTGTTATAGAAAAGGAGGAAGAAAAAAAACAGACAGAAATAGAGAGACAAAATTCGTTTGCTCGTTCGTTCCGTATTTCCGTTACATTCTTCCGTTTGGCAGACTTTTTTCTATTCACTCCTCTAGCCAAAAGTTAACATTAAAAGCTTGGGTTCAAAAACGACCTTGGCGATGCTAACAATTGTAATTAACTATTTCGTGCATTTCAATCGCACATTTTCTTCCAGTTTGCCGGCATATCTCACTCACAGTGACGTCTAAATTTTTTGTTCGTTAGAATCCCAAAGTTTAAGCAAGCGTGTACAAACATAACGTAAGTAAAATGGAACCTTGGTCTAGATTCTGCGTACTTCGGTAAATCTAGTAGATAAAGAAAGTCGGGGTATATAAACTACTGAGGCAATATGGCGGTAGTCTTTGAGAAAGATGAAAGGGTCAGGAGGTGTACTTGCATCGCTATTGGTGTTTGCCGCAATTCAAGTAAGTAGCCTACAGTTTTAGTAAATTTCAGTAGGAACTCTCTAAACATCATCAAGTTTTTGCAAAATTGTAACGGAATTTATGTTTATAAAATTGCTTTCTCAGATAATGATGATGGGTAAAAAAAAAAAGAATACTGTTTTTTTGTGTGAGAGAGGGTTTTTACTTTTTTGCTACTGCATAGAGAAAAGTAGTGCATAATTTAAAAAAAAAATTTCAATTATTGTTAAAAAAAACATTACATTCATCCCCCTAGGAACAAACCCTTGATTTTTTAAAATCAGTATCGATATGTGTATTATTCGTTTTAGAATAAAAACTACTACTTCGATTTTGTTCAACAAGTTTTTCACGTAGACTTTTTAACGAATTTCCATTGGAAAATGAGCTATTAAAACGGCCGTCATGGTAAAACCCAGACCCGGAACCTTGAAATAAGACAAAAAATTGATTTTGAAAATAGCTTGGACAATTTCATGAGCCAGCAAAATCCGTTAAAGTTTCAAAATGGCGGTCACTTCAAATCTTTAAAAGTCATGACTGTTTAAATATATTTTTACCATCATAATCAGCGTTAAAAACTGCACAAATTAACATTTAAAATTTTCAAAATCTGTAGAAATGAAATAATTTATTTTTACTTCTGTAAGGTAAAAAAAGCTTAAATTTTTTTTTTTTTGGAAATTCGCTCCCATCTCGTCATTGAGACAGCTGGGTACTGTAAAATTAGCTCTGTTGCCCAAAAATTTAGATGTGTCATAAAAAAATTAGGTTTTATATAATTTCTCAACCATTTTTTAAAAAAACTATGTAAAATCTAGGCCTATGTTGTATTTCACTGGTTGTAGATTGGTCAGGAAGTAAATTTTAAAGTTCAAAAAACAATAAAGTGTTAAAAAATGAAGTTATTGCCTATCTTTAAGTAACTGTTTTGGAAAGAATGCCTGCCTATCAGTGATATAGTTGAATATTTATTACGTTGGCTAATTTGCATTTTTTACATTTTGGGAAAAAACCTACAAGGTTATCATCGCTACAGAACAAATAAAAACAAGCACCTAAAAGCTAACAATATAAAAAAACTATGTAAACATAACCATACTAAAACCATTTTAATTAACAACAAATAGTTGGTTCAATATAGCATATAAAATAGAAAAATATACAATAGTGTTGTAATGAAGTCCTGCCTAGTAATATTACCATTGTCTAGTTAACGACGGTAAAAATGAGGCATTACCTCCGAAATCCTTAGGACTACACCGATAAAGCTCAGCTTACCCTACAGAACAAAAGTTATACATTAGGGTTGTACGCTTTATATTTTTTGGGGGTGAAATCCAACCCTTGTGATAAATAAATTATAATTTGTGAACATAAGCTTTTACAATAGTTTAATTACGATTAAATATTTGTAAGCAGTACTGTTACATGATTTTTATCAAAATGCTTATGTTAAGCATACATTATTTAAGTATGTATGTTGTAATATTATACACAAAGTTACAACTCCTAAAAACTACCCCTTTAACAGAAAATGGTGAAAATGAGATTATTAGTGGCTTTTAACATTGTAATATAATTTCTTTCTAGTAATTACATTTTAACTAAGACTTCAAATATTATTTGTGATGCATTTCACCATTTTTACCCTCAAAAAACCCCTTATGGACAAAAAATTACGTATCAACTGTTTCAAATCATTTATAGGTTTACTTACAATAAATTAAAAATTGTTAAGTAAAATACTTACATTCTAAAAATAATGTTTTTTTTGTTTTTATTTTCAACCCTTAACATCATCCCTTACTATCACTCCTTAAAAAAAATCGTGAAAAATTTTGATTTAAGTATTTTGAAAGTTGAAATTGTTCAAATATACCGAAGAAAAGTGATACATGATGCGAAGCATGACTTATTATGTAATTTAACCTTGCATTTCTCAAAAACCACCCCTGTAAACAAAAAAATATAAAGTGAGGTTATAAATGACTTTTATCACTGTAATAAAATTTTGTTCTAGTAATTACATTTTAACTAAGACTTTAAATACTACTTGTAATGTTTTTCACTATTTTCACCCTTAAAAACCACCCCTTATTGACAAAAAAATAGATATCAACTTCATCAAATCATTTACTAGTTTACTTACAATAAATTAAAAATTCTTAAGCAAAATAATTATATTCTTCAAAATAATGTTTGTTTTTTTATTTTCATCCTGTGATATTATCCCTTAATATCACCATTTAAAAAAAATGTGACAAATTTTGATTTAAATATTTGGAAGTTAAATTCGTTTAAATATACAGAAGAAAAGTGACACGTGACTTATTATGTATCTTGCACATCTAAAAACCACCCCTTTAAAAATTGCGAAAGATTTAATTATAATTGATTTATAATGTCGCGATTGAATTTAATAATTCGTAATCAAAATCGTATAAAATTTATAACGCATTGCACCATTTTTACTCTTAAAAATCACCACTAACGATGGAATTGACGAAATATTAATTTTGATGTTTAGAATTTTTACATGTGTATTTAATAAATTATAAATTCAATTTAATTCAATTCAGATGTTCGAATTCGAAGTATGCTCGATGATGCTCGGGTTCCTTTCCACTCTATCTGGCTATATATATATATATATATGAAATGCTCCAAAATTATTGAAAATGAAAAAAATGTGTGTACTTCTAAAAATTCAGTAAACCAGTGCATTTGGTTTTTCGCCGATAACGTCCTTAATTTTTTAGATATTACAGAAAACGATTTAATAGGTACATGTTAGAGTTATGTGCTAAAAAAAGTTGAACCCTTTAGTTTTTGAAATTTTCAAGTCAAAGGGCTTGGACAAGGTCATCCTCGAACTAAAATATGGGCTTTAGACAGTCATATTTCAGTTAATTCTCACCCTACAGAGATAATAAAAAAGTAAAAAAATTGTCAAAAAAGAATCTATATTTTTATATTCTAACACGTTTTACGTATCTTATTTAGTTTTATAGTTATTTTGAAAATAAGAAATTTTCTTCGAAAACTTAATTTTTTTGTTTATTAAAATCGAGTGTTTTTTTCAAATCTACAAATTCTAAAGCCATGAAACATTAGGAACATATTTTTAAGACTCAAATTCATAAATTGATTACATTTATATTTTCAATCCTGGTCTTAATCATACAGGTCTTAATGCTGATTTTTTTGCTGATGAAGTAAACAGTCGATATTATTTTGACCATAACTCTGTATATTCATGTAAAAACCTTTTACAACCGCTCATTTTAAAGGATTTTTTAAAAAGTTTCATTGAGTTTTTCCCAAAAAATGCTTTGTTTTCCCATTATCTGAGATTAAACAATTCCACTTTTTTAGAAAGTTTTCTTTACCTACCCATAACTAAATTTCTAATGCACATATAAAAATTAAAAAAACTACAATCTCTTCACTTTTTAACAAGCTTCAATTTTGTTCATTACCTTTTTTTTTGATAAAACGTTCGGTTTTCGAGTTGTCAAAAATCGTTTAAACTCCAAGCATATTTTTGACGAAAACGAGCATTTTTTGATTGCTAATAACTCGAAAAGTTTTGACATCAAAAAAAGCTCATAGAACATTTCTTAGTTTCTATAGTTATTTTGCATATTATAATTCTCACCCCCGAGAAGGGGTGGCACCACCCCTTCACACATGAAAAATTTCACACGCATTTTAAAGCCACCGAACATTAAGTGAAGTCTTTCAGTTAAAGTTTGCTGTAAATCTTGCAGTTTCAGAGATCACTGGTGGGGCAAATAAAATGAACACTTTATAATATATAATTTCCTCAAAACCTATTGTACAATCACAATCAGTGATAAGCTTTTTGGTTTTGTTCGTAATGTAATGGCTACTGAAATATATCATTTTCAAATAGGAATTTATTAAAAACCTGAAAACTTAGCAAAGTGAAAAGTGAAGATAATGTTACTTTATTTTCACCAAACAGATGCTGTGCTTTATGATAATTATTTATATTTACTAATAGCACTGTTTTATTAATTCAATTTCCTTTTTCTGTGGTTGAAAATACTGTCCATGATCAACTTGACGCTAAATTGAACGGCTGGTGAAAGATGTTAAGCAGAAAACTGTTTACTTCTTCTTAAGTACTGTTTGTTTCTACAAAAATATATCTGTGAGTTTATCGATATTTTATTATTTTTTAGGACACGATTCTTACTCAGACTACGACCATTTCCACAGATGAAGATGCCAGGGTAAGTAAAATATTTAGATTGATTTATTGATCGCTATTACAACATTATCTACTTTCTTGAATCAGGGAACTAAACACCTTTAAAATGTCAGCTCAGCAATATCGTAATATATAAAAGAAGTCCTGACTGACTGGCTGATTCATAATCAACGCAGAGCCAAAATTATTTTAGCTAGGGACTTGAAATTTTCAGGTACATTTATGTTACTATATAGGCGTGCACTAAGAAAGGATTTTGCAAAAATTTGATTTTAACGCCATTAAACTACTTACCCAGTAGCTCTATTATAGCTAGAGACTTGAAATTCTCAGGGTACCTTCTTACATCAATGTTGAGGTGCACTAAGAAAGGATTTTGCAAACGTTTGGTTTTAACGCCATTAAACTACTTACCCAGTCCAATTTTATTAATAAACGTACAGCCGAGACTATTACAGCTAGAGACTTGAAAATTTCAGGGTACCTTCTTACAACAATATCGAGATGCACTAAGAAAGGATTTTGCAAAAAATTTATTTTAACGCTATTAAACTACTTACCCATTCCAACTTTAATAATTAGCTGATGCTATAATAGCTAAAGATTTGAAATTTCAGGGTTACCACCAGATGTAGGGATGCACTGAAAAAACGATTTTCCAGTATTCAACACCTAAAGAGGTATAAATGAGCTACAACAATTTTTATTGGAAAAAATATGTTTTTCGTCTGACCATAAAACGTAACATAGTCACTCTCAAATATAAGTAATGAAATATATTTTTCGGAATTACATTTAAGAGATATAATTGTTTGTATTGGAGAAAATATTTTTTTATCAGATTTTCTTAAATTCAAATGGAATAAGTTTGAACACAATAAAACAACATTTTCATGTTATAATAGTTTTTCATATTCACTGTTTAGATAATCACGCTTTTATCAATATATTTTTTTATGTTTCTATATTATTAAATTACTGAAACAGTTTAATTTTCGTGGGCGAAGCTGCGACAGGTAATGCTAGTCTTAATATATAAAAGAAGTCCTGACTGACTGATTCATAATCAACGCAGAGCCAAAATTATTTTAGCTACAGACTTGAAATTTTCAGGGTACATTTATGTTACCATATAGGCGTGCACTAAGAAAGTATTTTGCAAAAATTTGATTTTAACGCCATTGAACTACTTACCCAGTTAAAATTTAATAATCAACGTACATCCAAGACTATTATAGCTAGAGACTAGAACTTTTCAGAGTACCTTCTTACAATGTCAAGGTACACTAAGAAGGATTTTGCAAAAAAATTGATTTTAACGCCATTAAACTACTTACCCAGTCTAACTTTAATAATAAACATATAGCCGAGACTATAATAGCTAAAGATTTGAAATTTTCAGGGTTACTACCACATGTAGGGGGTGCACTGAAACACGATTTTCTAGTATTCAACCCCTAAAGAGGTAAAAATGAGGTACAATTTTTATTGGAAAAATATGTTTTTGTCTGACCTTCTTAAAACGTAACATAGTCACTCTTAAATATAAGTAATGAAATATATTTTTACCATTTCCCAAAACTCATCCCCTACAGAAATTGAAAGGGGGTAGAAAATGTAAAAAAGAGTATACAATTTCGCATTGAAAAAATATTTGTTTTGGGTCGTATATTCTAGAAATATGCTATGAAACACAAATAATGAAACACATATTTCAACATTTTTCCAAATTCATTCCCTAGAAAAATAAAAATGTAAAAAAGAGGTATAATTGGAGAAACGAGCGTTTTCATTGGAGAAAAATATTTTTATCGGCTTTTCTTAAAGGTAAACAAAATATTCTAAAACAAAATTTATGATACACATAATTCAGTATTTTCCCCCCGAATTCATCCCCTAAAAGGACAAAAATATAAAAGGTATAAATGTTTGTATTGGAGACAAATATTTTTTATCATATTTTCTTAAATTCGAATAGAATAAGTTTGAAGACAATAAAACAACATATTCGGGTTATAATATTTTTTCATATTTACTGTAAAATAATCATGAGTTTAGATGATCACTCTTTTATTAATATATTTTTTATGTTTCTAAATTATTACATTACTAAAACAGTTTAAGTTTCGTGGGCAAAGCCGCGACGTGTAACGTTAGTATATTATATATATTATTGCTTATTATTATATATTATTATTATATATTATATATATAATTAAGTATATTATATTACTTGCGTATAGACCCTGTTGGATCACGCAAAGCACTCCGACTCATGTCTTGTTCCTTCTAATCCTCCACACCTCCCTCATCCTATATATATATATATATATATATATATATATATATATATATATATATATATATATATATATATATATATATATATATATATATATATATATATATTTGTGTGTGTGATGTCAATGAGGCTAAAGCACCTTAAGGTTCTTAGTTCGCAGTAACTCTAATTGCTTTCCCTTACCATTATCGCTGATCCCTCATCCTCATTAGGGATACCTGGCATAAAGTATAAACGTTAAAAAAAACCTAATTTTGCGCTAACAATTATTAAAGTTACATCCAATAATTTATTTTAATAATAACTATCATACATCCAATTAAATTCTGATTTGTTTTCACACATACACGAAACTTTGGTTTGCTTGATTCAATAAAAATAATGACAGTACAGTATAAAATGTCTTAATTATTTCACTAACTAATAAATAAAAGTTTACAACTGAAAATTTATGCAGATTTTAATGTCAATTACAATCGGGGTAATTAGCTTTTCAAAAAAGTGTAAAGTAAAACAACAATTAATGTTGTGAATCTGCTGCTATCATGTCACCAAAACAGCTGTACGCATATACAACGATTATTTCTATTACTACAGTTCATCAAACTAAAAACATTCTGTTATTAAACCAAAAATAAAAATCACATCACGTTTTCTTCTTCTTTTTATTTTAATTAGGATAATTTGATAACACGACACATAGTTTTTATTTTTGGTTCAATATCATAATTTTTTCTTTTTTTCGTAAAAATTATAATTTCATATATATTACTTTATCAAATAATCTTGTATTTATTGTTATTTTAATTGAAATTTTTTCTTGAAAACACGACAAATTAACATAGCTAGTTTTTAACACCACAACCTGAAACTTTTTATAGCTCATCAGTTGTTTAATGAAATCAGCTGATCATTACGAATTAATATAAAACGACTGATCTTTTAATATAACTACCAAAATTAAATTAACGATTCATTTCATATATTTATATCGGTCAAATTTCTTAGCAGTTTCTGTAGTGTAGTGGTTAACACGTGCGTCTCACACGCTCAAGGTCTCCGGTTTGATTCCAGACAGAAACACACAAAATTTAATTATAATTAATTTAACATGAGACTTGTGATATATAATGTTATATATCAATACAAACATGTTCCTCGCATCACGTATCTTGCAAAATCCAACATGCAAACCAGCTCTAAAACATCATACATGTTAAAACATGTTTTACTTAATATATATATTTCTGTACAACTCTCTCTCTACGTATATATATAAAACACTAAATTAAAATAATGACAACCAGATCTCCAATTTTTTCTTACTATCTCTCCTACTTTCTCATATAAAGCAGGGGTTCCCAACCTTTTTATACCCTAGAGCGCATTCTAAAATATCGGTAGGGCGGCAGGCACCAGTTATTATTTTTTTAAGAATATTTATAATTGGACAAGGATAAAAATTTTTTTTTTTTTTTTTTTTTTTTTTTTTTTTATTATTTAACATAATTACAACTAGGCAATAAAGCCTATCCAGCAATATACATTTAATAGTAATGTCACTGTTTGTTGAAGTAACACCCACTGATGGACTCCTGATGAACACACACTCTGTTCATGTGTGATTAGTTATACACTCTCACTGCAAAGTTCCAAAGGCTTCGTCCTTTTCAAGCGACGGATCTCGCCAGAGTTGTCTAATAAGCAAGCTATTTCCTTGTTATCGTGATGTATAAGTCTTTGCTTGTGTTTCTCTGCAAATCTTTTGATTTCTTCTGAGACAGTTTTCATCCTAAGGTCCCTATGAAGACTGTCATTATGAACGAACCACGGAGCCCTTACAATACTTCGCAGGACTTTATTCTGGAAAGTTTGAATTACTTTTACATTTGTATTTTTGTGCAGCCCCACAGCTGGATTCCATAGGTCCACACCGGCTTCAGTATTTGCTTGTATAGAAGCAGTTTATTTTGTAGGTCTAAATCTGAGTTTCTCCCTATCAACCAGTTAATTTTCCTAAATTGCATGTTTAATTCAACCTTTTTCTTTTGACATGTTCTTTCCAGTGGAGCTTTGCATCCAGTGTCATCCCCAAGTATTTAGCAGAATTTTCTGGAGTTACTACATGGTTATTAATTATAAGTGGAATTGGGTTGATTTTTCTATTTGTAAAGTTGACATAGGTTGATTTGGATTCATTTAGTTTTAATCTCCATTTCTTCATCCAAATGCAAACTCTATCAACTGCTCTTTGAAGTTTATTCGATGCCTCTTCCACAGTATTTCCTGTCGCCAAAATTGTTGTGTCATCTGCAAAGGTTGCTGTGATTGTATCAACTTCTTGGGGAATGTCTCTAGTGTACAACAAGTAAAGTACGGGCCCAAGGACACTCCCTTGAGGTACTCCTGTTGATACATTCCTCAACTCAGAATACTCTCCATTATGTTTAACTCTGAAAAATCTCTCTGACAGGTAAGATTCCAGAATGAAAAATAATTTCAAAATAATAAAATAATTGTTCAAATTACATACACACAAAGAAACGTACATTACAAAACGTAATATAAAGTAAACAAAAAAACACATACAAAGAAATTATAAAAAAAACAAAGAAATTTCGGTCTGTCAGATCTTTGGCTTTGCATTTCACGCCAGTGCCTCGTAATTAGGTGAGTATGACGATAATCCTGTTAGCAAACAATCAAAAAGCTCATCCGTGATTCGAGATCTATATCGTGATTTTATTAAATTCATGTTTGAAAACAATGATTCGAATAAATACGTTGACCCAAAAAAGGATTTGATTTGATATAATTTTTTTCAAAAATGGGAACCTTTCTTTGTTGACTGTTTTTCATAAGTCCTATAATATTAAGGATTTTAGCACAATATCAGTTTAGGGTGCACTTCGGAGGGGAGAGTGTAAGGAGTACATCAGATAGCCGCTAGACTACGCGGTCGAACACAACCGATAGTGGCGGGCGCAGGGTTGAGAATCCCTGATATAGTTGTACAATAATCATATCTTATTTGATATGTGCAATGTAACAAAAGTTTAAAATATTTGTTATTTTATATGACTCATGAGCTTTTGTAAAGTCGACCCTGTCCCATTTGCCTAGATATGTTTCCATTGTTATAGCCGAATCTAACTTTCACACAAAATGTCCTAAATTTTATGGCTGCTATATGGTATAAGATGATAAGATTGCCATAAAACACATTTATTTTGACTAACACAATACCCTGACTAATGTCTGTATAAAAAAAAAAAAAAAAAAATGGACCGATTTTGATGAATTCCATATGTAATTAAATCTAGCACTTAAGAACCCAACCAAATTATATCACTAAATATATATAAAAAATACTCATTTACTTTGTAAAGAATTTGCATATCTTCTAGTGTTAGGAAGTCTTTCTTTTGTAATAACAACATAAAATTAAAATTTGATTTGGTAAAACAATATTATTAAATCAATTTTTGGTAATTTACTACACTGTTCAATGAAGTATAAAAATAGCAATTTAAATATAATTTACAGAGTTCAAAACACATTCTATACAGTTTAAGTAGGTTGAATTGTTTTGATGATGAACAAAAGCAGAGACCATGTTTTTCAATTTTAGTCAAATTGAATGTAGTTCAACTTAGTAGATTCAACAGTAAACAAACTGATCCAATTAATTTACTTAATTGCTCATGAGTACGGTATTATGTTTGTTCAAAGAAAAAGTACAAAATGAACTATTAACAGTGGCAGCTGAAAACTATAGGCATTACATTTGCTTCAGCCAATTCACATGAAATAATTCTACAGTGATTGTATTATTGTAGATATATACAAACACACATTTATTTTTATAAACAATTCTTCACAAGAATATACTAACAAATGCTAAAATACTCGTTAGATGTCAGCGATTACAGAGAAACGTAACTTTTACTACAGTACAAATAGGCGTATTTTGGGGGTCAAATGGGAGGGGATGTAACTAGTTCTGGGGGGCCACTACTGGAAACTTTTCCAAATTTAGATGCAAAATTGAGAATTTTAAAGCCTTCTGCGAGCAACTTTATTCTTAAGTTTTTTTTTAGGAAAACGTATATAATTTGAGTAATTAGTAAGACTAATCAATGTTTTTAAAACACTTTTAGGTTACGCAAACAATCTTAAAAGTTACAGTTTTTCAACTAGGCTTACAAAAAAAATTACTAAATATCTACGTTTTTGTGTCTGATGTTATAATTGCAGTGAAGATAATTACATTTCACTAAGCATGTATGATCTAAATGTTAATAATATTTAGTAATATAATAGTGCAGTAATTTAGTAGTTGCTTTATCAGTAAGTTTTTGTAGGTTTTATTAGGTAAGTATTAGTAGGTTTTTGTACAATAAATAATGATGTGAAAACTTAACTTTAGTTGGAATATTAAAAAATGTGTTAAAAATATTCAAATTTTTCATCAATGGAGGGTTACAACCCCCAAACCCTCCTCCTGGATATGCCTATGACTGCATTATGCACGTAATTCACAAAAAATGACTGAACAAATGGCTTATCAAGTAAAGGATGTAGTTAATAACACCAGCTCAGCCTTACCCGTTGCATAGCATTGAGCAGGTTAACTTACAATCAGACTGTTGTATTATTTTTCCATATGCCGATTGAGTTGTCTGCACTATATACACCACAAAGAAACTGACTTTAATTACTGGCTATTTTGCTGTGTGCCTCTTTAAAAATGTTTCATTACAATAACCTTACATTATTACAGACTTACATAATATTTATTAAATTACTACATTACTTTCAAATAATAAAGTCATTGGTTTTTGTAACTAAAAACAATTTATATCTAGGATTTTTATTTTATTGGGGGTTATAAAACGTAGGAAAGAATCAATACAGCAGTATACTAAACGAAAGAATTTCCAAGCTACTATCAGAACAAAATTACAAAGAAAATTACTTTAAATAAATTATAAATATAAGTTTACTCTATTAACTCACACAATATGCTTAATTAACCTTAACTTGTGACTTAAATTAGAGTTCACAACATTTTAAAAAGCACCAAATTATGAGACCAAGCTATGTTTGGGATGGGTGTATAACTACAATATGCACACTCAAATCTGAAGGGTGGCATACAGAAAGCACCCTTCTTGGTATACTGGTAACTTAAGTTTCAAAAATGATGTTTCATGTTCGTTAAAAATATATAAATACTTTTAAAGCTTTGAAAATAGGTTATTTATTTTTTTTTATTTCTTAACCTAAAACTTTACTTTCTTAATCACTTGAAAAAAAAAATGGGGATATGACTATTTTAAAATTCGTTCAATATGATTTATGTCATCTAGTTATTATGAATGAAAATGTTTCATTCAGTTATTAGGCTGTCATTTCTAATTCACATTTAGAACAAGTTTATACAATTATGTATTCTGGAAAGACGAATACAAACGACAGTTCAATTTTGATTTCAGTTATGTTGGCAAAGGAACGAGGTTATTAAAAAAACTTTAATATAAACAACAGAAAAGATTTAATTATAACAGATATATATGTATACAGTACATTTTCCAGTGTCCTTTTCGAGGTCTTGGAATATCTAGTGATTATACTGTCAATGTTCCCATCACTGTCTCTGTCGATATGTACAAGAGCAAGGCATAGATGCTCTTAACCATGATTTCAGTTGTAATGTTGAGAAGGCCCACTCACTTGTACAGCATCAAGAAGATGAAAGCAAAAAGTTAATTCCAGGATAGATGTCTCTATCATGTATTCCTTAGACTAAACAATTTTTACATTATTAAAAATATAAAATTTTATTCTTGTGATTTCAAACACGTTAAAAATGCATAAGTATGACATCACACCTTGGATCTGAAAATTGGATCCATGTTTAGTCTTGGGTCTATGCGGGCAATGAATTTGAATTTTTTGTATAGTATAAAATTTGTCATGATCTTCTTCCTATTAAAAATGTCAAAGTTTCAAAACAAAATGGAGTTTTAAAAAGGAAGTTAAACATTTCAACACAAAACAAAGGTACTGTGATGTACTAAATGTGTAGCCTACGAAATTTCCAACTTATATTAATTATGTTCTAGACTTTAGTTTGTTTCATTGGTGTTAACCAATTCAATTTTATTCCAGTCGAAAAATTTCAAACAGTGCTGTCAATGTAGTTGCTGAAATTTTTCACAAACTTATATCCTACAACATTTACAAAGTTGGAAATTTTGAGTTTAGATTACTCTCTGCTTAAAACTGCTTTAAAACTTGTTATTGTTGTATTAATTCCAGTTTTATTCAGCTTGGGCGAAGAAGAGATTTATTAATTAGTGATGGTCTCCAATTATTGTTTGCTCGCTCAATTCCTATGATTCCTTCAGTATCAATGAAATCTCTCCAGGACGTATCTTCTTTTTGCACCATATCCTTTTCAATCCTTCAATTCTTAATGTTAGGCCAGGTGACCACCAAATGTGGAATGCAGCTGAACTGAGCAGAGCAGATTATGCATTCAAAACCTAACCTATTGTTTTTAATGTAAGTGTGGCCAGTGAAACTGTAACAGAGTTAAGTGGTGTCACTGGGATCCACTCCACAAAACTCCGACTATATTTAAGTTCAGTTTTGAAGCTGCCTTTGCTTCACTCACCGTGCTGACCAGGCCTCCAAACTTATTATTTCTCGTTATTTAGGTTATAGATTTTAAATATAGTAGTTCCCTAGAATCCATTACAATAAATATTTAAACTTAAATATACAAATACATTCTTTAAACTGACTGAACTCTTTTCTGGTTACCATTCATCTTCATTCCGCACCGCTTGGTTCAGCTATGTGCAGCTCCACTCTACAGTTGGTGGCCGGCAGGCCTTAGGTATGAGTATATCATCCTAAGTGATTCTCAGCTAAAATCTTGGTCAGTATCACTGCGGGTTTTAATTGAGCACCTATCTAATAATTTCTTCTTATAAACAATGTATTTTCTCTATTTCTATTGCAATATCTGAACTTTAATTTTGGCCTCTCAAATAAATTATTTGCAAATTATTAATAATTTACTAACCCGTATAAAATTTTTAAAATGCAAATTATGAAAGATAATGTGATTTAAATGCAAATTATATTTGAAGCTGAAATATATAAAGGACAATATTAATCCTCTAAATAATAACTGTAACTTACTTAATATGTGCTTTTTTCCAATCTCTGCGCAATTTTATGTTCCAAATTTAAGACATACATCAATGAAGTTCTCATATAAGCGACGAATTTTAAAAGTTTTACAAAAAATTCTTGCATTAGTTTTTGGCAGCCAATTACATATAGTAATTGCCCAACTACATATACTTATTTGCTCAACTAATAAGCAAAGTAGCATTTTTTTATACAAGAGAAAAGCCTAGTGCAGAAATTTTCTTGAGTTAAAAGTAGACATGAATTGCACATAAAATTTTGTCTATGGTAGTATTTAAAAGTACTAATTCAACAATACAAATTTATAATTCCAACACGGTATGAAATAATGTTATGCAATCCTAGATACGAAAATACAGAAACATTGAGGTTACATGGTAAAATAAATATAACCAAAATGTTGCCAACTGAAATAACAAAAAAAAAAAATTACTCTCAGTTCTAACATCTGTGCAGACATACTCTAATTGTTACGTACAATGTACAATGTGTACTTAAACACATTTTTATGTTACTAATATTTTTTTACTATGTTCAGTATAATGATCTGCCTTCCCTACCTTCGTCAATTCTAATTTCGTTGACATGTTTCGGAGAACCTCCATCTTCAAAAACTATATCTATACTCATGTTGTGTATAGATAGTGTTTTTGAAGATGGAGGTTCTCCAAAACGCCTCAACGAAAGTAGAATTGACGAAGCTAGGGAAGGCAGATCATTATACTGAACATAGTGATAATAATCCTAGCAGAAAAAAAGAAGAATATAAAAAGAATATTTTTTTAGATTACTAATACAATTTTTAATAAGTTCCGTTTTTATTTAACAAAGTTCAAGTTTGCTCACTGTTGTTTGTTCACAGATATTTTGTTCACTATTGCAGGAAAATATGTTTTTCATTCTTGAATAAAAAATGACAAATGCATGTAATTTTTTAAATTTGCGTTCAAATGTATTTTATAGCTGTATTTTATCAAAACACTAAACTATCTCTCTGGTTTCAGAATTATGTCAATAATTTCCTATCAAACACCATCAACAACCTGAACCAACTGGGCAGTAACCTAGGTATCTTGGCAGGCAATGCGAGAAATGTCCAACAGGCTGTTATAAGCATTCGCAACAATGCGAACAGCTTGCAGCAAGCGACCGTATCTTCAATCGCTAATTCACTGAACATCCTCAACTCAGCTGCTTCTGCAGCAGCGACCAGATCCCAAGTTTGTGCTGACTCAGCAGTACCAAGGAGAGCCACCATTATCAACCAAACAAATGGGTTAATCGCAAATGTTTTAAAAGAACTTGATCAATTGAAATCGATCGAAAATGAAAGCATCGCGATCTTAGCCAGGCTGAACTCAAATACTGCTAATGTAAGAATAGAAACTGCACAGAACTGCAAGAGGAATATTGTCATAACTATAAATAATTTCTCACAAGTAGTCGGTTGTATGCAAGACGTAACGAATGGATATGTTTACTATCTGAACACAGAATCAAGTAAAATTAACGCACAGTTCAACATGATACAGACACTAAGTACATCAATTCTTAATAATATCATTTCACAGTTCAATAAGATTATATCCGATGCAGACTTAAAAGCAACAATTGAAGCTGAAGCAATACTTGACTGCGCTGGATTATCTGCGCAGAAACGAGTTGAATCTGCGGTAAATCAACTGTTGAGCATCAACTCTCAGGTAGATGGTAATTTACGCAACGGTGTTAACAATCTATTGAATGCTATTGCAAGTACAAAAAACACTCTTAATAACAATTTGGTAAATGCTACTAAAGCTATTGAAGGATTAATAGCAAAGGTTAACAGTTATGCTACTTTCTTCTCAAACATCGCTCCTAACAAAGCTGCGGAAATACAAAAACAGGTTAATCAGGTTAAAGCTAACAGCACTGCACAACTAGATAGAATCAAAAGTGTTTATTCTGATGCTGTTAATCAATTTGATTTACTTAACGCAAGTATACCCGATATCTACAACAATTACAAGAAGAATTTTACCGCAATAAGTTCAGTTAACTTCACCTCGCTGATATCGGCAAATATATCTCAGCGACTAAACACAGCCAACTTACAAAAAACTTTGAACAGTTACATATCCCAGTTAGTGGATGCTGCCAATAATGCCACCGCAAAATTACAGGCGAAGATTGATGAGTATAACTTATTAATAGATAAAGTAAATGCAGTCAGCAATATAAGATTAAATGCTGAGTTTGTTTTTGCAATAAATGTGACAAAATCAATTGAATCTATTTATCTTCTAGGTGGAGTTGAGTTTAAATATTCTCCAAGCGCAGTGGTGGTACAGTTAAACAATTCCATTCCAGTTTTGAATGTAATAAACAATCAGAAACAGATTAACACTTTGTACAATCTGACTAAAACACAGATCGGTAATTTTTCAATTACATATAACAATACACTTTTGTCAGTTTTGAATCCTATAAAAAATCTGATTGATGTTGTTTTGTTGAATAACCCTTATATAAATAGTGCCAATGCAAACAGTGTTTTTGACCAAATTTATAATCAGGCACAAAATAATATAATATCTGCTATTAATAGCACACTGGCAAATGCACAGGGCATTAACAACCTCATAGTGAACATAAATGTAACAATATTACTGAAAGTAGTAGAAGATGGTGTCAAAAACTGCTTCAACAATGTTGATCAATATGCGGCTATCGTTTGTGCCAATAAAATCATAAATGATTTCAATTTAAACATTACAAATTTACTCGCGCAAGAACAACAATCCAACAATTATCTTGCTAATTTACCGGCATTACTACAAAGCCAAATCAACAAATTCATCGAAGACGCTGCAAAGGCTGCTAACGATTTATTTATTTCTTTAAAAAATCAAATTCAGTATGATATTAGCGGTGAAATTTTAAAGTTGACTATTGAAAAACAAAATAATATTGATAACTCAATCAACAGTATTAAGAATTTAATTAACCAAATTAATAACACCAACGTTCAGATTAATGTGAACTACCCAGTTGATCTGTTCATTGCACCTTATACAAAATTACTACCGCTTTTAAACAGTACTTTTGTCAATATCAACTTAACTGAATTAATATCTTTGATTCCTTCTTTTAGAATAGACAAACTGAATGATATAAAGTTAGTAATTGACAACATCACAAATCAATATTTGCCTACAATTCAAACAAAGTTGAACAACATTGTGGTTGATTTGAACTTAAAGTTTCCATCTATTAATATAAACACAATCAATGCTACCTGTGGCCAGTATGCTGGAAAATCTAATTACAGTATATGTATAGAAACTGAACTGAATGGATTCAAACAATACATATACAATGTAAATTCCTCCTTGAATGATCTGTTACAATCTATCCGGCAAGTGAATGGTTCTATATATTTGAATATCGAGAACACAGTCTTGGCTGTATTGAAAAACATTTATAACTTGAGTGTCGCTAAAGCAGTAGAAGTTGTCAACAATTCAACCAAAGTTCTTATTGAATTACCAAAAAATACAATCAACAATTCCGTCACAGAAGTAGTGAAACAAATCAACAATTTAACTCTAAATTTAGACAAACTGATTGCAGAAGTCTCTAATCCAATTAAATTGGTGATTGATAACCTAAAGCAACAATATCCCAATGTGAATCTGGACAAATTTAACCAAACCTTGCAAACGCTGAAAGATAATTTAAAAATTCAAATCGTAATCTATCTGGATAATGTTTTGAAATTTGTTAACGATATAAAGAACAAAGCCAACAACATAACTATCGATGTAGGTGCTTTTGAGTTGAAATTAAAGAACTGTTTGAATTCTAACAATGATATCAATCAAGTTATCAATTTCTGTGTTTTACCAGTGATAAATGAAATCAACATCGATCTAAAAACCAAATCAGATATTTTAAATAATTTATGGAAAGATATTAATGGAATAAAAATAATAATTGACAATAATATTCAACTGATTTTGAACAACTATACAGTTAATGCAAACGCTGTGTCTAACAATGCAGCAAACGAAGCCAGAACTACCGACTTCGTACAATCTATTGAAAGAGAAATTACACTGAAAGTAAACTTGACACTGACATCTTTGGATAAACTTAAGTCAGATTTGAATCAACTAAAACAATACGGTACAGATTACATAACAAAAATACAACCTAGGATTGATGAAGCTATTAAACCACTGGTTCTTGCTATCAATGCAACACTAAGTGTTCTGCCCAATGTCAACCTGACAAAGCAGCAAGATTACCTGAAAAAATTGATTGACGATGCTAAAGTCAATTCAAACCTGACTATTATAAACGAAATTAATAAGTATTTGAACAACATTACAATAATTAACGAAGAATATAACAAGGCAGTATTAGATTTTAAAAACAAACTTGCCGAACTTGCACGATTCAATTTAACAGTCAGATGTAAACGTAATGAAACCACTGATGAACAGTTTCGAATTTGTGTAGAAAACTTTAACAATGAGTTTAAAATTTTCATTGATAATTTCACTAATACAATTAATAATCTGAATGTGAAAGTTACTAATTTGAGTTCTGTTATTGACAAGAACATCAACACTAACCTGACACTGGTGCTGAATCAGATTTTCAACTTATCAAATGCAGCAGGTATCGATATTTACAATAACAATAACATAACGGGAAAAGACATAGTAGATTATGCTCTTGATGTTAAGATTTATAATATCACATCTATTTTAGTAACAGTTGTCCTACTTGCATCCAATGCTCAAGAACTCGATAACAGGAACACATTCGCAAGAGGCTATGGTAACCAAACACTTTTTACTTCTGGTTCAGCGATTTACGACATCGTTGGCACCGGTAGAGCTTTGTGTGGCCAGAAATCAGTTGACCAACAACTGAAAAAAGCAACTGATGAAATTGCCATCGCTACAAATTATACTTTCAGCAAAGCACCTCAATTACAACAGTCAATAAATGCACTGTTACAATTGTCCAATGATATCAACCAAACACTCTTCTATCAGATTTCACTACTGGACGCTGACCGGTTGAGCGTAATATGCCCAATGCCGAATAACAGTTCAAAACTGTTCGAAATGTATCAGTGCATAGTGAATCAAGTAAATAAATTCGGTGCTTACTATGACGTTGAGATTTCGAAGATTAAAAACTATACTAATTTTGCTCAAGATACGCTGCGTCTAGGTTCGGAAGCTTTAGCGAAATGGAGGACTGATTACATTCTACCTGAAGCAGCTAAAATTGTTGCACAACTTAAACAAATTTCTGAAGACTTTTATAAGGAGTGCAATGCTACAGTCGAGAAACTGATCAACTACTCTTTAGGAGTAGCACAATCGCACTACAACAGTTACCAGCCTAAGATCATCAGCAATTTCACAGAGATTAATATTTTAGCTGACCGAGTCATCAGTAGAAACTACACTGGTTTTAATATTTCCTCTCGTTTAGCTACTGCCAGTCAGCCAGTGCTTACAGCTATCAATGCAGTACTTGCTTCAGCTAATAGTTCTCTAATCACTCCTGACATACGACTCGCGTTACAGTATCTGATACAAAACGCAACTGCACAGTTCGGAGCTGTGCTTGCTAATTTCACATTACAATCACAATTATACAAACAGCAAGCAGTGGTCTTGTTACAGAACCGTGATATTATTCAAAGTTATCACAATTTTTCAGGATTGTACCAGCTTTGTTACAATTCATCAAAGCAGTACCCACTGACGGATTTAGTTAATTGTAACAACGATCAAACATATTATAATATCGTTGTGAAAGCTAACAATAACACATTGAACTCATTGTTGGCTATAAAGGCAGATTTGATTAATTTTGATTCTAGGCCGACTCAGGTGATCAGTAATGCTGCTGATGCCATTGAAAGAGAGTTCTCTAACAATATTTACCTCTTTGCCTATAGGCTGTACCGTATGGCTGGACTACCAGTGCCTCCTGAAGTAGCGTCACAGGTGGAGGAGAACAGGTGTATTCAAGGAGTGACAACAAACAATTATTACTGTGTTGTAACCACATAAGTAAAAGTGTACTTTTGTCTTAACAAAGAACTGAATAAAAATATTAATTGATTTTGTAGTTTTTAATATATCCTATTCTCATAATTAAGTTGTATAGAAGCTGTAACAAAATAATACATAAACACTACTCACTTTATGTAGTACTAATAACTTTTTGAAGTAAAACATTACTATCAAAGTCTAAAAAAAAAAACTAACTCCCTTTTATCCAAGAGCCTTGTATTGTAATGCTCTTGTTTGTTTGTAATATATCTTGTAACATACACACATTACTTTATTATGAAAACTGCTGATGAATCTACGTCTCTGGCACTGAGTTCTATTCCTTATGTTTGTCATCTGGGCCCAGCATGAAAATAGCACCCTATTATAAACCGAATACCCTGACTTATACAATTGGTCCTTCATTTCTTTTTTTTCAACATCCATACTGTATGCCACTTAGACTAACGAGGATTAGGAATTGGTGGAAAAAGTGAAGCTTATGGCCAGTAATTGAAGTTTTGAACTTATGACCTTGAGGTGTGCAACTTCATAGATGCAGAAAACTAATTCTTGACCACTAAGCCCTTTTTTGGCCCTTGTTTACATACTATTTGATGCCCTACAAGTCTGACTCTTTTTACCCATGATTTTTTATCCTCTGGTTGCAGTCATAAATATATGTGTGTGTGTGTGTGTGTGTGTGTGTGTGTGCACGTGCGTGTGTGTGTGTGTGTGTGTGTGTGTGTGTGTGTGTGTGTGTGTGTGTGTGTGTGTGTGTGTGTGTGTGTGTGTTATTTCCCTCTCAACCTGATATACTCACTAGGCAATTATTTGGGTAACTGTTGAAACTACTGAAAATCAAAAGGCATAATTACAAATATTTAGGTACAATCTTTAATAATAAAATGAACTAGTCAGACCATATTATTTCAATGGTCATATTTGTAAGTTCACTTCATTTTCCTTAAGATCAACTGCTTTATGCAGTTTTAACAACTTTTTATAATTAACAGTTTAATTACATATTAAATATTAAACAAATCTTAAACAGTTCTAAATTATAAAGTACTCCTTCTTAACATAACAATTCCTCTTCATTATTTTAAAATAAATTATTTCAATATATTTAATACATTTTTATACGAAATTACATATGTAAGTTTAAATTATACATCAACAGCCTTGCTTTCATTTGAAACTGCTAAATTATTTTGGTTATATCTTATTTTTGTAAGGTTAATTCTAGAATCCAAATTCATCAAAAACAGGGATTCAGGTTAACCCTGTGTTTAAGGTGAACATTTACTTAACATAAAAACTACACAAGACTCTGGAAAATCCAAAATGGAGGTCATCATTAGATGTTAGAAGAATATACAATAAACATACTTATTTTATTTTGGTTATTCTCTTGTATAGCCAATTTTTATTTATAAAACCTACTGAAGAAATACTTAGCTGGACTGGATAATTGCTATCAAAAACATCTTTTGAACTAAGCTGGCGTTTTAGATGATTTAATACAAGTATCATTTGATTGAAAACAATTAATTATCTACTGAATAATGGCAAGAACTCATTGCTAAGACAGTTAATCCTTGACATTTGTGGGTGAGATGGTTTATGTTCCTGGGGTTTTCCTGCAAGAGAAATAATTATGGACTGAATTTATTATTAATGATACTTACTTCCTGTTGATTTATTTTGGGACCAGTTTATATTTTATTTTGAAGAAAAACATACAAGATATGAGAAATAAACATCTTGCACATAAATAGGATAAAGACTGACTGACTGAGAGAAAAATATTTCACAAATATATTGTAAACTGACTGGCAAGAATGAGAAATAAACAATACACAGGAAGATCTATATTATACAGTACTAAAACCCAATTGGCTGCCTACTCCACACTGTAACTCTAAATACTAGACACAAAAACCAATGCTGTACTGTAGGTCTGGGATAAAGATTCTACAAACAGTTGGCATTGGACCAACACAACACCAGATGGCAAAAGGTTTGAATAACTGATGTTTACTAAATACTGCAATTTGTGTTATTCAATATTTTTGACATTCCAGTCAAAACGAATGACTCTTTCACAGGTACGTCTAGTAAGATTTACTTAGAAAACTAACTTCTTTTAATATCCACAGGAAACCACAAATATAAAATCTACAAATGTCTATGGTATTGTGTAAGTTCTATAGTTTGTATTAAAATATGTATTTAAACTAAAGGTAAACATATATTTTTAACTTTATTTAATATGGCTGTTTTATTTTTTCAAAGCTCACTGCAGCTTCAATTAATTTCTGTATCTAGTCGTTGTGTCTCTATAAAGGTCTTTCTAGATATTACTGTATTACAGTTTCGCAATCAGGTTAGCTAGTTAAAAAAAAAAAAATGTACCTAAAACCTGCAATAAAATTCTGATCAACAATGTAATTTATCTATATTACAGCCAAAAAACATTTCATAGAATGTAACAGAAAAATATAAAAGATAAGTAATTATAAGTATTGATGACAGTAATGGTACACAATAATAGTACAAAGAGTAGTGTAATTTTAACTTACACAGGTAGAAAATATCACTTTCAATCACTAAAGGTGTGTATTTAAAATCAAATTGCATACATTTAAACTAAAATTGGAAAGAGAGAGCATCCATTGTATATACACTGCACACATGGAATATATTTATTGTTGCAAAACACCAAAGAAAAGTAACCTAAAAAAAAAATTATACAATCTTAATTTGTTAATATTCATCTGACAAAAGGAATAAACAACATAACATTTAGAATTTCTGAAAAGAACACATAAAACATTGCATAATGAAAATATGAGAGTTCCAACTGAAATAAAACTTTATTTTTTGTATACTGTACAATTTGTTCAACATACAGTTGTAGCCTGTTCTGATTTGGAAAAGTTTGTATTAACTGAAAAATGTAGTACTCAATTCTACTTATCAATGTAAACTCAACACGTATTGCATAAATAAGTACACAATACTTACTTACACAACATGTAATTAATTAATGCATTTATTTATTTAACAGGAAATTCTTGTAAAAAATATGTCCATGTTTAATGCATTCAACACGTTCATTCCATATTACTTGAGCATGGAATTGAACAAAGTTTTGTTGGAGCATGCTGTTAAAATTTCTTAGTTCATTGTATTTGTATTTGTATAGATTATAAGACTTTAGGGTTTTTAGATATAGATAACTAAGTTTAAATATTCTACAGTTAGTTATTTATGAACTATAAAGTGATAGCTTTTGTTTGTAATTATCGTCCAGTTCTTGCCCGCCATCGATACATTTCTTTCAAATGTACATATGGTTCATGATATTTCTACTTTAATTACATTTATTTATTAGTTTTGTGATTGTGTTTGGTAGTATGTAATTTTCTTTGTTTCGGTGCTGCATATGCAACCGTATTTTATATTGCCTTTAAATAATCTTATATATGAATATCGTTGACCTCTCATATTTTACAGTCTTGATCTCTTGTATCCTATAAGTGCTTGATTATCAGAATCATACAGTAAATAACTTTTCAATGCTTTTTTTAATGTAAAATTAGAGTACTAACATATAATGATTTTTATGTAATAAAAAGTTTTTAAATCTTGACATGCATTTTAAAATGTTTTCCTACAAAAGTTTTCTGCAAAATTAGTTCAGCAATTAAATCATAGTTTTTCGAAAAACTATGCAATTGAAGAATGATACAAGATAATTGACTGAGATTGGCCGCCTCGGTGGCCTAGTTGGTAGCGTACTGGGCTTTCACCCCGAGGACCCGGGTTCAATTCCTGGCCAGGGCTTGGCATTTTCATACGCTATAAATCATCCCATCGTCTGCATTAGCCCAAGTGTGCACAATAGTCGGACGTTAAACAAACACCAAAAAAAAAAAAAAAATTGACTGTGATTGCATAATATTGTCTAAAATTTCTTAAATGGGTGACCAGAATCAAAATAATTTTCAAAAATTCGTTAATTCAAAAATCAGCCACTACTAATATACATTATAGCACAGGTACATAAGTGAAATAAAGAAGCAAACTTAAGTTAAACCACTGTATAGGTTTATATTATTAGCAACGACTTGTTGCAGTTATGGTGACAATGTGTAAAACGTGTGGTAAAGAAGAAAACAAAGAAATAATGAATGCTGAATAACAAAACAATGAGACAATAATAATAAATTGAAAGCAGAAAAAATGTAAAACAAAACTATAAAAATGATAGATTGAGATAAGAGAAAATAATGTTGTCTGGAATGAAAAACTTTTTTAACTACTATAAATCAATGTCAGCAGACAGCGTCGAGTTTTTTATTATTGCATTACCACATGTGTTTTAATACATTTCTTTCAAATAAATTGTTTTTGTAGTTTATAATAAAATCTAGAGCAGGGGTTCCCAACCTTTTTGCACCTGCGTACCACTTGACTTTTTGAGAAATTTTGGCGTACGACCAGACGTAAATATTTTAATAAACGTATAACATTTACTCTTCTAAAAGTGTCCAAAGGCTTTTTGAATTAAATTCCTGAGAAAACTTCATATTTAATAGTTAGATATTTGTTTATTTATAACATGCTTATAATAAAGGAGAAATAAAAAGATGAAAATGGTATTAATTTACAGTTTTATTTATTATACCCATAGGTCTAAAAACATACAAATGAAAAATTAGTAAAACTCAGCAAAAATTAATCATCATACAAAATATACATTAAGTGTTATAGAGTCCCGACCTACCTACTACTTAATGTCCCCCAATATGTGACAGATTGTAGTGAAAAAAAAAAAAAAAAAAAAAAAAAAAAAAAAAAAAAAAAAAAAAAAAAAAAAAAAGTGTTATAGTCTTTAGTGCGAAATTTGTTGTTTAAACTTAAGTTGTAATTAAAATATCAACATTAGGAGTAATGGAAGACTTCACTCTTAAGTCCTCTTCAACACTTATTCTGCTTCTATGTTTATTTTTTATGTACAAGAGTTCAGAAAATCCACTCTCACACAAGTAACTCGTAACAAATGGCATCAAAAATAGCAGAGCTTGCCGAAAGATCAAAGGGTACTCGGTTTTACATCCAATCCAGAAGTCAATTAAAGATTTCTCTTTAAAATAATCTATCATGCATGGAGCTATCTTCTGTAAGATCGATAAAACTTTCTTTTAGTTTCAATTCATTTGGTGAAGTTCTCGAAAAAGGATTTCTGATCCAGCCCACTTTTGAATAATCTTCAGAGAAATACTTCTTAAGTTTTTTGAAGGCCTTCCAAGTGTACAATGATATCTGCAAGCACATCTGGCATTGGAGGTATTTCATTTTCTTCAAAAAATTATGATAGAGTGGGAAATGCAGATAAATTCTTCTCCTGTATTTGTGAACAAAACAGGACCAACTTTCTCTTGAAGGAGTTTATTTTGTCACTGGCTGTGAAGGCTGTTGTGTTTGGTCCCTGAAGTCCCAAGTTCAGTATGTTGAGTTTGTCAAAAATGTCGGCTAGATAAGCCAATCTTGACAACCATTCTTCATCAGCAAACAATTTTTTCATGTCATGATTTTTTTCACTTAAAAACATAAAAACTTCTGATCTCAGTTCAAAGAGACGGTTCAAAAATTTCCCCCGAGATAACCACCTCACTTCTGTATGCAGGAGTAAAGTCTTGAACTTGCCACCCATTTCTTCACACATCAAGGAGAATAATCTTGTGTTTATAGTCCTAGCCTTTATGAAGTTAATAACTGTCACAGCATCTGATAGAACGGAGTTAAGATTTTCCGGCATACCTTTAGCGGCTAATGTTTCTCGATGGATGACACAATGCGTACTTTTGCACTGAGGAGCAACTTCCTTTATTTTTGCTGCTAGGAAAAATAATTTTTGCTGTCAATCTTCCTGACATAGCTTTTGCCCCATCTGTACACAAGCCAACACACTTGGACCAGAGAGTGCCTACTTTGAGTACATATTCATCAATTACCTTAAAAATGAGTTCCGCTGTAGTATTTGATTTAAGTGGTTTGCAGAACAAAAACTCTTCTACAACTTCTTCATTATAATCAAATCGCATGAAAACAAGTAGCTGCACCATGTTTGTAACATTGGTGCTTTTGTCAACTTGAAGTGTAAAATAAGTGCATTCTTTGAGTTTTAAAGCCAGTTGTTCTTCAATATTATTAGACATATCGACAATTCGTCTCTTTACTGTGTTATTTGACAGTGGTATTTTTTGAATTTCTTTGGCTGCCTTTTCTCCTAATACGGTTTCGACCATATCCACAGCGGCCGGCAGTAAAAGCGTCTCACCGATTGTGTGAGGCTTTCCATCTTTTGCAATTCTTAAACTAGCAAGGTATGATGCCTTTATCAAGTTAGTATCAGTATTGACAAACTTCATCAAACATTAGGTTTCTTTCTTAAAAAAATTAGATTTTCTTTTAAAAAATTCAATGGGCTTACCAATTAAATCAGAGTGCTTAGTATTTTGGTGTCGCATCAGTAAAGAAGGCTTCATGCTTTGGTTCAAAAGTGTTTCAAGACATACAACACATTGAGGAATAGGAATGTCACTGGTTTCAGTCCCTGGCTCCACTATAAAACTGTACTGTAAGTAGCTTTCATCGTATTTATGATTGGCCGGTGCTTTAGGTTTTTTAGCACAATCCTTTGAAGTAGAAGAGGACGTCAGAAATTGTTTCATAGTTCAGTTTTCTTATACACTTATATGAAATCACAATTAGTTATTACAACACCCACAACAAACCATTACAACAACATATAAACATTGCACAATCACTGGCAATATTAGACAGCTCTCGTCGCCCTGCCCCCATCACTCCTCCTCCTGCAGAGACAAGCACATGAGTAATGTTTACGTGCTCACTGCTCATGCGCACAGAAGCTATTAATAGCATGTTGCATCACATCCAATAGATGACGCTACGAAAAAGAAGCGAGTGGTTTCCCAATTGGACTGTCCTTGCTTTACATATACCGCTTTGACTCACACGTACCACCTGAAACGTTCCCGTGTACCACCGGTTGGGAACCCTTGATCTAGAGAAATAAATATAGATCTTTCCCGGATAAAAGTAGTTTTTTTATAAATATATATAATTTTCATACGAGAACAATAAATCATTAAATATAATGGTACATAATCATTCTATGAGTTGATTTTATTATTATTATTGAAATTATAAAAACAAAATTGAAATTGGTGTCGACAGTATCAAAGAGCTCTAAATATACACATACAGTGGGTGGAACCTTTAGTCACAAATAATCAACAGCTTGATTTAAATGTGAAATTTTTCATTTCATCTATTAGCATTAAACAGAAACATTTTACATTGCAAATTTAGCAACTGAAATACAGAATTACACATAAATCATTCCG
Source organism: Callitettix versicolor (assembly GCA_022606455.1). Classification (NCBI taxonomy): domain Eukaryota; kingdom Metazoa; phylum Arthropoda; class Insecta; order Hemiptera; family Cercopidae; genus Callitettix; species Callitettix versicolor. The sequence goes on along the minus strand of CM040190.1, from coordinate 63,487,795 downwards.
ATAAATTACAATTTTACCTCTCTGTGAACAATGAACAATTACAAGTCTACAAATTGTTTATAAGCCTTTTATTCTAAATGCTTTTCTCCAGTGAGTGAAATATGAATATATATATTTGTGCACTGTCAAAATAAATATAAAACGTTATATAATAGAATGAGTAGACGAGGTAAGAATTTTGAAAAATATCAGTAACATGGGGCGAACAAAGTCACAACAGACAATAAGGGAATAATTTTGTTTAATTACATCTGTAATGAACCTAAACATGTACAAAACATTATGTGGCAAACCTTTCATACAATAAATGTTCCTTATTATGTAAAAGACATAAGAACACATAATAAGATATTATAATTCTTATTATAAAACACTAATGCCATTCAATTTAATACTTAAATCGATTGATATCAGTCATTTCCTTAAAAACTTGTTAAATTAATACCTACAGTTTTAATGGTATAATTTTTAAAACAGAACTAAAAACATTCTAATCTTGTATTTGAAGATTATTACCTTTCTTTATACACCTATGTCCGTTTTAATAACAAATGCAAATTTCTTTTAGTTTTGTTTCATTTAATATAAAGTGCAAGTTCAAATATTTTATTTTCTAATCATAAATTCAACCGTATACTGTTTATGCCTAGTGTTGATGCAGGTACTGATACCAGATTATACAAGATCTAGAGTATTAAAAAGTATTTATACTCACATGCTTCTTCCTTATCACATCTTTAAAATGTCTTCTTTAATATTTTTGACTACTTTTTTTACTGTAAGATTTCCGTCGACAAAATGTAAGCTAGGCACCATGCGTCTGTACGACTCTTCCAAGCTAAACAGGAAACAATATTTGTTCTATGTAAGCTGCAAACTGGTAAAATCCTGTTACCACAATTTTAAAAGCATTTCTGATCATGCTTTTACGTGTGTGTGTGTTTTAGTAACTATGGGTTATACAGTGATAAATATTGCAATTATCCAAAAAATAGTTTATATAGCAGGCAATATAAGTCTCATTATTTGAATAAATCTAATTTACTTTTTAATAAATTAAAACATAGAGTAGAATCAATGTAAAAAATACAAACAAAACTTTAAAATTAAACAAAATATAATTTAAATGCTTTTGAAATTAATTACAAGGAAATACTTCTAATTTAAAAATTGAATTACTGAAGACCATGTTTGAATTAATGTTTAGAGAGTTCAGTGGTGTTTCTAAGTTGTGCAATAACATTGTCTGAGTTTCTGTAAAACTTTTTATATTAATACTGAGATAGAACAAAGCTTACGTTTGTGCAATGATTGACAATACAAAACCAAAACAAAAATTTATTTTGTATTTAAAACAAATTCAACTTATTAATTTTCAGAGACCAGCTACTACTACTACTACTACTACTACTATAATCTATAGCACATATATGTGAGACAAAGCAGCAATCATAAGTTAGACCATCATATAGGCTGGTATTATCAGCACCAATTTGTCGCAGTTGCAACAACAATGCATAGTAGGCATCCCGCCTTAAGATGAAGGCATGGTGAAGAAGAAAGACAAAAAATAACAAGTGTTCAATAACAAAACAATGATAAAACACACACACACACACACACACACACAACTTCAATAAAACTTACTTTTCTCTAAAAGTTTTTATATCCTTAAGTTCATCTTCTTCTTTAGTAAAAGTCTGTCTTCTTGACAATCTTTGTAAACGTACATTTTCAGAGACTTGAAGATAAATTACAAAATCTGGTAAAAGCAGATCAGATGGCCAGCTGTACAATGGCATACCAGGTGGTGGGAGGGGCTTGCCTTCTTTCACTTCGTTCCCAATAGCATAGGCAGTTGTACTGCACCAAAACCTAAACACAATGAACAAATATTTTTTATAAAAAACACATCAACAGAACAGAGACATAAGGCACAACACACCACAAACACAACACAACCTAGACAGAAATGAATAAAACTGAATTAGTAAATTGTTGCAGTGATAATCAAGAAGAAACTAGACAAAATGCTATTTTAAGAAAAACATTCTAAATATGACTGCTACTACTAGGACAGAATATACATAGGATGAACTCATTGTCACACAGATTAATCTGGAAGCAAGGACAATTTTTGCTGTATAAAGATTTACTTTATGTTATTACTTTTTTAGTGTAACTGTTCTACTCTTGAAGTGTTAAGAATGTGAATTTTTTAGTATAGCAGTTTCCTTGCTGACTCTTAATTTTGTACCAACTTCATTAAAAAAAATTCTTCCAAGTTCTCAACTTCCTCAAGTGCCCATTTCAAATCACTTATTTCCTACCTTTTATTTGGCTTTAAGTTTTTAAAGTTTTAAATAAACTTTTGAAGTTTTATTAAAATGTTTATTAAGCAAAATTTGTTACACATTCCAATTCTTTCTGACATTCCAAATTCTACAATTGTTTTAATTTATTTAAGTTTCTGTTGTCTGAGTCAAGTTTTATTTATGAATGAAAAGTGGTTTTCACTTGCGATGTATTATTTCAAACTGAAAAATACAGATATTTTTCTGAAGATGGTTAAATAAAGAAATATGCAAATAGTTTTTCTCCTTCTTCAGGCTCCATTGTTATTCGGAATATAACAATCCCTATCGAGGGATCCCTGTATAGAAAAGGAGATGAAAGTGGAGGATCAGAGGCTGTCCACAGACGGAGGGGATTTGTCTTCTGATGGTGGACTTACTTTTCGATTGTTTCTCTTCGGAGGGATGATATGCAGACCCAAGAATATGCAGACGATGTGGTGAAATTTATCTGGGGGTGGCATGGTAACACAATGGTGAATCTCATTAAAACAGCCCTATCACTAGTAGAAACTTGATGTCATCAGGAGAACATAAGGGTTAACCCAAGGAAAAATACAATGGTTCTTTTCACAATGATCACTCTGCATTTAGGAAGGCTTAAACTTTTTGGGAAGTTAACACGAGGAAGGCTGGAAAGACATGGGGACTGAGAACAGGCATGATGATGTATGTCTGGGATCATAAGACCCACAGTGTCATATGGTGCTGTGGTGTGATGGACTAAGGCTGGGCAAAGGGGGGCCAGGGAAGCTCTGACTCAAATCCAGAAGCTAGCCTGTCTGTATATAACCAGATCTATGAACAACACCAATGGCAGCTATGGAGAGTGTTCTTAGCTTCCACCCATTGATTTATATTTATATATCATGGGGGAGGTACGTAAAGCAGTGTACAGACTGCAAGAAGATGCAAGATATGATTCTAATGACGGAAACTGATCAAATGGTTAAACAACACATCGTATATAATGACATTTGAGGAGGAAGATAGTGTGGTGGAAAACCTGGAGTCTTATATATATATATAATTCTTACTGGGTTATTCCTTGTTTCTACTCTAACAGTAGAACTTTGTTTTTCTTTACTTGCATTTCTTTGGATTACATAAATAAAAACTAATTTATTTTATAATAAAACCAACCTGTCCATAACTACGGGTGTATTGTATGTGACTGATTTAGCTTCTGCAGCGGCTATGTAGTTTCCCAAGCCATAGTAAGCCCTCCTCAATTCAGGTTCATGTTTATCAAACACAGATCGCAGGTGTAAAACAGATTCAGGAGGCGTGTTCATAGTTTTCCCTCCTAGTTCAGCTGCCAGCTTTTTCGTTAATGTTGATTTTCCTACAATACAATATTTAAATAATATATAGATTTTTATATTTTAAACATTTGATACTGGGTTTTTGGTCATTCATACAAATAATTTCAAATTAATGAACCCTGAATTAAAAGTAAAGTCATTAACAAATAGTTTTATTATATTATGGATTTTTGCAACTACAATATTTTTGCAGTTTTTTGAATGCAATATTTTTGAATGCTAGATTCAATTTAGTTTTAGATAATAAAAAAAATCAGCCATAACTTTCTGACCACCCGCTTACAACAAGCACAGGGAAACCATTTGATTTAAAGTCATTGCACACCTTACAATCAATCCCTTCTTTGATGTTTGCTACATACCATAAAAACAGCTGAGAGATTTGCAACACAACTGTTCATATGACAAGATCCTGCCTATAGCACCTATCTATTTAAATCTTAAAAATCACTTTTTTAAAGTCTTTTCCAGTATAAGCTTGTTAGTCTAATCCAACTAAAACCAAGACAGGCTTGAACTGGCATAAACATGATTTTAAAATAAATATTCTTTTTACATGCATATATGCTTTAAATATTACATAGTTATTACTCATATTATGTAATGAAAAAATATATTTCTCTTCCTTCTGGAAAATACGTTTTATACAGTACTTGCTATAAGTTAATCTATAAATAAAACTATTGTTCAGGACTGTAAACAAATGCCAAATATACAGTACAAACACCTAAATATACCTGTAATGTAATATAACCCTGTCAAGGTCACTGAAATGGTTCTGCTGGCTCCACCCATTCATACAGGAGAGGGAATCTAGGGGGTGGAAGCTTTTCCAGGGAGGAGTTTTTGAATATCATCTAGCGAAACGGTGGTGTGGAGATTTTTTAAACATTTGATATTAAAAACATGAAGATCATTCAACATTTCTTCAATACAATTCAGACATGCATAGTGATCAGGGAGTATAAAACAATGCTTAAAATTAAATACTAAATTGCTAAGTGCTTTGTCCCAGACACCCTAAATTTCACACAGCTGACATCCATATTATCATAACTAATAAAATACTGACTAAATATTCTTGAAAATTTTACTACATTTACGTAATATATTGCTGAACACTAGGGGCTACCCAAAAGTTTGGAGAATTCAAATTTTGCTTGCAAACAGTTTGTGGTATGACCTGCCAGTTCAGTGGGCGAACAGTGCTCTTTGAGTATAAGTGTGGCAACAGTTGATGGTGAGAGGATGCATACTTGAGTTTTATGCATTTATGTAATGCTGTTTTATTATTGCGGCAATTTTTTTTTAAACTTGTTTTAAAGGCAGATTTTAAGGAGCAAATAACATGCATCAAATTTTGCTTCAAGCTTAAAAAAATGCTGCAGAAATCCATCGCATGCTCGTGGAAGCATTTGGTGACAATGCTATGAGTTAAAGTAACCGGTGATGAGACATGGGTTTATGATTATGACCCTGAAACTAAATAGCAGTTGTTGCAGTGGAAGTTGCCATCTTCACTATAGCAAAAAAAAGCATGTCAAGTTTGCATCAATGTGAAGTCCATTGTAGATTGTTTTACTATACTTGCAGACTTCCAGATATGAATCAAGTCATGGAAAAAATGCTGGGATTGCTGTATCCATTCCCAAGGGGACTACTTTGAAGATGATGGAAACTTGAAATTATGATAAGCAATTTTATTTTTATAAAAGAATTTCCCGAACTTTTGGGTAGTACATATACATATGCCTCTTATCATCTAAATGTAACATTTGATTCTGTTGAACCGCTTCACTCTATGCTACTTCTTCTGATTTCTCTAGTTTTTGTTTTAAAATCATTACCTCTAAAAACTGTTAAATTCAAAATAAAAACTAACTATTAATAAAAAGAGGTCTGTTTGGTTTAATAAATTAATCTCTACATGTATTCATTTGAAAAATCTAATGTAATGGAAAAACCTATGTTTATTGCAAATATGTTGTACAATGTACTAAAACCGAATATAGTATCAAAACAAATATGTACACAAACTGTCTTAAAATAGAATATTTCCTATGTAGTGTTGAAAAAAATCATAAACAAAATACTGATCAGTATTGTAGTTACCTGTAGTTTACATAAACTTAATTAGGACTGTGCTAGTTTTAGCCTACATTATAACAAAAATGAAAAGGAAGTTTAGAGATAAATTTTTACTTTCTCATTTGCTCAATATGGACATTTTTCACTCACAGTGCCATAAAAATAATTAACAATGAGACAAAAACAGTTCACAGAGAATTATGTGTAAGCCTACAACAACAAGTACATAATGCTAGACTAGTCTAGTGCTTCCGTCATGCCAAGGTTACATGATCGGCATGATGGTCAGTGTTTTCATAATACTTGCCCTTCTGAAAATGCCAGACTACTGGAAGGGCTGGATTATAGTGGGATCACTGGACAATAAAAAACAAAGCTTTCTCCTAGAATGTAATCAATCCCACTTTCGTAAGAAAGACCACTAAATGTTACCACAATACCAATTCAATGTGTTAAAGCTCAATTTAAACACAAACGCATATATATTATTATAAAATAATAAAATTATGCAACAAACTATAAAATATTCCCAGTATAAATTAATGTAGTTTCAATATAATTTAACAGATTGTAAAGTATTATGCTTTTATACTTTTGCTACCATTTTACTATAGAATTGAAGGAAAAGGAATAATAAAAAAATAATTAATTATGTATTATGGAAGAAAGGGTGAACATGATAACTCTGTACCTGATCCATCCAAGCCTTCAAGGACAATGAACAGTTTTCTCTGTAAATTGGGTTTATCTTCTGCTTCAGATTTTGCTAGTGAGCTCTTGTAAATCCTGAGTAGTTCAGCTACTTCAGGCAAGTTTGAATACTGAAACAGAATGAATTGATATTAATATATTAGTAATAAGTAACTTTATTCTCTTAATTTCTAATCACAAGACAAATGAATTGGTAATGCGTTTATTAGAACACTTCGTAGACATAGCTCATGTCAATAGTTGGTTGATATATTTGGAAGGCTGCTGAAAAGAAGGAATACAAAAACGGGACAATATGGACTTAAATTATTTCACGATAAAGGTTGCGCAGCTTCTCACTGTTGGTAAGGACCAACCTATTAAATCTGATATGGGCTTACAGCTTCTGGAAGGAAGAACAACAACATTGAAAAAGGATGGTTGGAAGACCTGAAAGGGTTTTACTGCATTTTCCTGAAGTGAGGACCAAATCAGCTATGCACATCTCACGTGCAATGGCACTAAAAGGACAAGACTGCAGTGTGTGGATTGCCAAATCTATTTTTTCTTTTTTTAAAGAAGAAAATTTTTTAGAATTTCATAAGTAAAAAATTTAATTTATTTTTGTAACTTTAGTAGCTTTGATTTTTGTTGCTTAACTTACTTTTTATAGCTTTTCATCTTAAAAAAAAGTAATAATAAAAACAATTCACTGCACTATACTGTTTAATATTTAATAAGAAAAACTACCTTTACTTTCTATTTACTATTTTTATTGTTAATTATCTTAAAATGAATACTGAATTAAGAATTTTTGATTAATTTAAGGTTTTGTAATTATTTTTTTATAATAAACTAGTTTCATACTTTATTATGTAGTTTTGGTTTAAAAACCTTTATGTCAAAAAAGGATCAGAAATATATGGATAAAGGATTAGCCTCTCAATTGGTGCAGCAAGTCTGCACTCCCTCCGCGGGGAATTAAATTCCAGGATCTGACGAAGTATAGATAGTAAAAATAATAATAAAGCCAGCAATCGGTTTTCAACCTACAGCCTTTAGTTTTATAAACAAAGATCATACCGATAAACTATAAATGTCAGTAGTCAGGTCACTCGTAGGACTCAAATGTACTTCATGAATATCCGACTTTGGTTGTGTGTATAAAGTAAAGGAGTATGAGAGAGATGTGTGTTTAATATGAGTGATGATTGCTTTGCCCATTTAGAGTTATCATACTGAAGGTTACTAAATTAAAATCTGAATAAGATCATACTTCTGAATGATGACCTTGTAGCCAACATATTAAAATAATTTATTTAACTCACTACAAAAAAAAGTAGAACAAGCTGAATGATTGCATCAGTCAGTAACTGATGCTTCCCCGCAGGGGCATGCAAACTAGATGCACCTATTGAGAGGATTTAGACGTCCCTCGCGGTACCCAAGTCTAACATACACTTACACTTACAACCCTACACTTACAACTTTAACACTTTACACTCACAGTTACATTTAGGGAATCCCAAGCTAAGGTGGAACAGCATACGCCAAGGGCTGAATGGCTAAGGGAGAGCTTAGCTTTTAGTATGCGAACTCTGGGACCTCCAGTTTCAATTAGCCTTACCTATGCATGCGGGGCTCTGCATGGGTGGACTTCTTTTTTCCCTAGCTGATCGTGGGACCATTTATGGATATTCAACAATCAAAATTAACTAATACACACCTTGGGGAACTTTTAGGAGTGGACCTGGGGAGTGGGAGTTTGGGAAAGGAGGATACTGGGATTGGACTCAATCCTGTTGAATCCACCAGTGTTGTATTGGAGCCGACTGTGGGGATGCCAGGCGGTCCTACTGTGCCTGTTTCCAATGCTGGTTGTGTTTCTCGGGGATCTGCAAAGGTGGACCTAGAAGACAACAGGGCTGTCAAATGTCCTTCAGGAGCGCAAAGGCGCCGACTGCAGAGAGAAAAGGCTGCAGTTATCTCTTCCCCCCAAAAAGGATGAGAGTTGTTCAAGTCAACCTACATCACAGTAAGGTGGCAAATGCTGTCTTACGGAGGATGTTTGAGCAGGGTGAAGCCGACCTTGCCTTGGTTCAAGAACCATGGGTGACGGGAGGCAAAATAGCAGGACTGACCATAGGCGGAGGTAAGTTAATATATGACCGATCAGCCGCTAGGCCTAGGACCTGCATAGTTGTTAGGAATAATATTGAGATACTTGTATTGTCTTCTTTATGTTTCAGGGATTGCACTGCAGTTAGTATAGAGCTACGTGTGGGATCTAGGAGCAGAAGGGTTGTCATGACCTCGGCTTACTTCCCACATGAGGAAATGGATAGCTTCCCGCCCATCAGCTTTAGAAGGGTGGTGGAGCACTGTCGTAATGGAGCAGTTGAGCAACTTGTTGGAGCAGATGTCAACGCACATCACACGGTCTAGGGAAGCAGTAACACCAACTTTAGAGGTGAGCAGTTGCTTTCCTTTATTGTAGCTCATAATCTTTATATTTTCAATAAAGGTAATACACCTACCTTCGTAACGAATGTTAGAAGTGAGGTTTTAGATCTTACTCTGGGGACCAAGGGCGTGCACGCTGCATTGGGTATGTGGCGTGTGTCTAAAGAGCCGTCTATGTCAGATCATAGGCATATCGTCATGGATCTCGGGGTGATAAACAGATCAGTAAACACTTATCGAAATCCTAGGAATACTAGATGGGGGGGGCCTATGAAGAAAAGCTTAGGGTTGACCTTAGGGATCTTAGGAGGCTGATAAGTAATTCGCATGAATTAGGTACGCAGCTGGAAGACTGGCAGAGATAGTTATGGACTTCTTTCATGAGAATTGTCCCCCTGCGAAGAAGGTTGCTGGGGTTAATGTTAAATGGTGGACCCAGGCACTTTTTGAGCAAAGGGGACAGGTTAGAAGGCTGTTCAATGCGGCCAAGCGCTATGGTAAATGGGAGGCCTATATGAGGGCCCTGATTGAGTATAATAGAGCATTAAAAAGGGCGAGACGGGACTCGTGGAGGAAGTTCTGTGGGGAGATCAGTCATACTTCTCAGGGGGCACAACTTCACAAGGTCCTAGCCTTGGACCCTTTGAACCCTATGAGGACCCTAGTTGGTCCTAATGGGGAGTATACAACAACTGGGAAGGACACCTTGGAAGTCCTACTCAGGGAACACTTTCCTGACTCTGTGGTCAGGGATGTAGGAAGGGAGCGAGTGTCTGATGTTCTCTATAGGAGGCCGAGTAGGGGAGATTGGAAAATCGCAAACCAAGTTGTGGACTTGGATAAGGTGAGAAGGCCATTAATACCTTTCACCCATTCAAGTCACCTGGTCCTGATGGTATTTTCCTGTCACTTTTGCAGCATGGAGGCTAGCCTATAGCTGTCATTCTGTGCAGATTGTACCGGGCCAGCATAGCCACTAGGTATGTACCTCTGGGGTGGAAAGCGGCTCGTGTAGTCTTTATTCCTAAGCCGGGGCGAGCATCTTATGCTGACCCTAAGGCTTTTAGACCAATCAGTTTGACTTCATTCTTTCTGAAGACATTAGAGAAATTGGTAGAGAGATATGTTAAAGGGGTCATGATTCCTTTACATGTCAGTCAATATGCCTACCAATCAGGAAAAGGTTGTGAGAGTGCACTTCATAATTTGGTTCACAGATTGGAAGGGACTCTTGAGACCAAAGAATATGCCCTCGGTGTCTTTCTAGATATTGAGGGAGCTTTTGACATCACTTCATATGCTTCAATGCTTTGTGCCCTGTTAAGATGCGGGGTGGATAATACCGTGTGTGGCTGGGTGGAGGACATGTTGCATGGGAGGCCAGTTGTAGCTAAAGCTCTAGGAGAAGAGGTGGGAGGTGGAGGTTGTCAGGGGCTATCCACAGGGGGGGTGTTTTGTCCCCTCTCTTATGGAACTTGGTGGTGGACTCACTCCTGAATCTTCTCTCGTCAGAGGGATTCTATACCCAAGGATATACCGACGATTTAGTGGTGCTAATCCGGGGGGAGGCATGGTAACACAGTGGTAGATCTCATGAAGAGAGCCTTATCACTGGTGGAAACCTAGTTAGTCAGAACCTAGGGGTTAACCCACTACTCTGGTTCCTTATACCAGAAAGAGGATTACCCCGCATTTAGGAGGACTTAAGCTCTTTGGGGAGACAATTCCAGTTGCAAACGAGGTGAAGTATCTAGGCTTGGTGTTGGACACTAAGTTAACCTGGAATGCTCATCTGGGGCACATCATAGGGAAAGCCAGTAAGTCTTTAATGGCAGTTAGAAGAATGGTTGGCAAAACATGGGGACTGAGACCAGGAATGATGAAGTTTATCTATACTGGGATCATTAGACCTATGGTGTGCTATGGTGCTGTGGTGTGGTGGACTAAGGTCGAGCAGAGGGGGGCCAGAGAGTCTCTGATTAAGTTGCAGAGGTTGGCCTGCCTGTGTATCACTGGCTGTATGGACACTGCGCCAACGGCAGCTATGGAGATCATTCTTGGATTTCCTCCTTTTGACCTTTTTGTCATGGGGGAGGCACGTAAAGCAGCTTATAGACTGCAGGGTGGTGGTGGCTGGCTGCCCTCTATCTATGGGCATACTAGAATCACAGTATCTTGACCCTTTGATGTCAACTTGGCCTTTGAGGGGAGAGATCGTGTGTTGGAAAAACCTGGAGACATAGTATGGTATACAGATGGCTCCAAGACAAAGTCAGGCACTGGTGCTGGGGTGTACGGTCTGAGACCAGGGTTAAAGAAAGTAATTACCCTGGGACAGCATACAACAGTATTTCAGGCTGAAGTGATGGCCATTAATGACTGTGTTCGGGAGAACTTGGATCGGGGCTTCAAAAAGGCCTGTATTCATATTTATACCGATAGTCAGGCGGCAATAAAAGCACTTGCAGGTACTATAATACAGTCCAAGCTGATCTGCGAGTGTATGAAGAACCTTGACATTCTGTCCCAGGATAACCGGGTAACTCTTCACTGGGTTCTGGGGCATAGGGGAGTTGAGGGTAATGAGGAGGCAGACCGACTGGCTGGACTTGGACCTGCATCTAAGTTTATTGGACCTGAGCCGGCTTGAGGGATTTCTCTATCGTTGGCCAGGTCTGCTATTATTGGGTGGATTACATGTCAACACCAGGTAAAATGGGATAACCTTCATGGACATTCCCATAGTAAACGTCTCTTAAGCAAAGTTCCTTCTGGAGGAGTCAAAGAGGCAGCAGATGTCCAGGGCAGAGCATAACTCAGGAGGATCATGGGGCTCATAACAGGGCACTGTGGTCTGAAGGTGCACATGAATAGGATAGATGTGTACCACAGAGAAACCATGTGTATATTGTGCAGGAAGGAGGAGGAAACTGCAGGTCACATAATTTATTCTTGAAGCTCTTGCTAGTTGGAGGCTAGGGGTTTTTGGTTTCCAAGACCCTAGGAATCTTCAGCAGAATGAGCTAATCAGTAGGTTTTGAAACTTATCAGGGGCACCAATCTGCTGAACTAGGTATTTTAAGAGGTTGCATTTTAAGAGGCATTACACAATAGGTCAGTTGACTGCAGTGCCTGGGGTTGAACAAATCCTTTCCTCTAGAATATAATCTAACTGATGCTTACAATAGACTTATGTACTAAATAAATTCATCTGTTAAGAGAGTATAATTATAACGGAATGTAAGAATTAACTAAATTATATTTTTTTTAATGAAAAATTTTGCTTTACTACCACAAAGTAATTTACAATAGTTGACTAACCAAATAAAAGTTTATAAATTTGAAGCCCAATTTTGTTTTAAAATTAATTTTTATATTAAACTTACTTCATTTAAACTTGAAATTCACTTTTGTTTCGTACTTTCTTAAAAAATACTTAAGTTTGACAAGTTCACATTCTGCATTTCTCTGTTCTCCTGGTCTTGAACGTTTTTCTGTTAAGTTATTGGTAAAAAATTAGGCCTACATATTTTTCAGAAATAAGCCTATTTTTGCATTTGCAATAAAACTGTAGTCCACTGTAGTTTTAAATCATTCTCATATGAAAAAAATACATACCTGTTTACTTTTTAATGGAGCTAAGACAGCATCCAATGAATTGAACACACCTCTGTATTTTAAAGCTTGATTCATTAGTTCAGCATCTGAAATTACAAAGAAATTCAAATATAAATGCTAGACTAATATAAATATAAATGCCGATGCTAGACTGACTTCACATCGGCTGTTGCAACCTTTCACATTTTTATTATTTTTGATAAACCGAATTATTTGTGAGTACAGCCTAAATTAATGTTGCTAAGGAATTTCAACACACCTAAAATGAAAAAAAGGTTGTAAAATTATTAGTAAACAGAAAATAACATATATTTAACCAAAGTGCGTTGTAGTATAGTGCAGTGTGCATTACCACACTTATATCACCCAGCAAAATACTGCTCATGCCATTGTCACAGTATAATAAATCATTTATTATGTTGATAGTTTTCACAGTAGTACTCAACAACCGTGTCAGTTAGGTCCTTAAAGTCTTTTTTCAAATATACATAGTTTTGGTATTTATTCAGTGAAAATTGTTTTCTTTAAATAGTGATTATTGAATATTTTTTTGTTTTTTATTTTATTTCATACCTTATTATCTAATTAACACATATTCACTTGCGGAAAATAATTTTTTTAGATTACTTACGATTTTAAGCTTTTTTACATATTGTGACATCTTTTCCGTTTACAATGTATTAAACATATTAAATTTCATACACATATTTACCGATCATGTGCATTAATATGAACTACATGTATTTACTGCTCATGCGTGTTACACAGCTCTGACAACTATTACTAAATGTTAAGGTTTACTTCTTCTTTTGTTGGTTTGTTCTTGTAACAAAAACAATGTCAAAATGGCATCTGTTATTTGTGAACTTCACAATTTGCCTCTTTTTGTGTTAGGTTTACCACTCAACAACCAAATGTTACTTACGTTGACCACCTAACAACCATATCAGTTACATTATTATGTATTTTTAAATAAAGGTGTTTTTTTACCAAGAACTGTATTAGTTAGGTTCACCATCCAACAACCATGTCAGTTACATTACTAAGTACTTTAAACAGAAAAAATAAAAAGTTTTTTTATCGTTTATCAAAAACATCGTTTATCGCGATCAAAAACATTTCCCCTACCTTTGTGTGGTAGCAATTTTGAGGTTATGCGGGTCCTTTTATTATTGACTTTTATCATACTTCCCATGTTTTTCGTGTTTTTATATTGTATTATTGCTTTTGAGCATGTAATAAAGTGTTTTAGTGAAAGAATTACCAAAAAATTGAGAACAACTTACACTGCATATTTACAAAACACTTAACAACTGTGTTTTCACCAAACAATCGTGATTTCACCCAACAGCTGAGTCGAATAATTAGGTTCTTGTATATTAAAAAAAATATATATATACAAATATTACACCCAACATTTAAATCTTTAGGTTCTTAAATTTCTTTCTTAAAAGTTTATATTCTCATCAGTATTAGTAACATGCATTTACATAATTGTTTTCGCAATGAAAAACACTTTACCTACTTCTGCAACCTAGTTATTCAGAGGATGTTCATAACTTTTATTACCACTTTTGGTATTTCTAACTTTCTCTTGTTCCTGTGCTTTTGTATTTTGGATTATTAATGGGGTTATAATAGTGTTTTAGTGCACTAAACACTATCGGTGGTATTGACCAAAAATACCATGAGGCCCCAAAGGGCAGTTTTACCCTTTCATTTTCATGATGAAAAACATATTTCCTACTTTTGCATGATAGTAATTTTCAGGTTATATTTCTTTTATCTTTTTTTTGTAACTTCCCGTTCTTTCCTCATTTTTATATTTCAAATTAATAGTATTGGGGATATAATAAACTCAGTTTTTACCATATTATTTATAAAAATAAACCAACAGGAGTATTTCAAAACAACTGTCATTCTTGTGTACTTCATTAATATTTCATTGTTTAAATTATTTATGAGAACCAAACTTACCAAATTGTTATCATACAGATTTAAGAATACCTACCATTGTGACGTGTACTTGTACCATTGCTGCTTACTTCCATTAATTTGTCTAACTTTTCTTTCTCATCATTGGCAGTCATTTTGGTACTGTATTATGAATGCAAATTGCAATAGTGAAAAGGTTAGGTACATTTCTCTAAAAAATACCATATATTGAAAAAAATCTGTAGGTCCTACAGTGGCGCTAAAAATGAACAACTTACGAATTTAGCAAATTGGTATTGTTACTTTTTCTTATCAGTATGTCTACTCAAAATATTCTACGTCCCAAATAAAAAGTAAATACGTAAAGTATGTACAATGCAATATTACTCAAATATATATCACAACACAATCACCTGTTATTGTTCATAATTTGTTAATATTTTCTCTGCTATATAAATATGATCTTCGATATTAGCACAAGTTGATTTAAAGATACGCAGTTTTGGTTTGTTTTGAAGTCTTGTCTCATCCAGGGAAGAGATTTCTCTGTGATCTTTTTGTCACGTGTCAACATTACGAACTTAGCAATATGTTGTACTGAGGAAACATAAAGCTGGATGCAGTTCAGAGACAATATAATATGAATAGGAGTTAATGCACTTTTTTACTCTAAGTGCACTTTCTTACTATAAGTGCAGTAAGCCTAATAGTCTTTTTATTATGTATTTTTTCTCGTAGTGCTTAAACTTTAGGAGTGTTTGCAATAAATATAGCAAATTGAACTTTTCTGTTTAGCTGCTCTAAAAACAATTCTTGTTTCCTTTCTGTTACTTTTAAGCATGTACTTTTAAATATTAACTTATAAATATTACTTTGGTGATAAAATACAACACAATTTATTGTTAAATTTAAGCATTGTGTTATATTGCTTATATAAAAGTTTTTAACTTATGTGACAGTATTTTATGCACGAAGAATATATTTTTCTAATTTTCCATATATTGTATATTTCGTTCTCTGCGGTTTCACTAGTTTCAAGAATCGATAATAAGCGTTAAGCGAGGATTATCTGTGCTGTCCATTCAATACGACTTGAGAGTTAGAACAAATCGATCGCTGTTAGGCATTTAAATTTAGAGCAAATCATACTCAATACTCTTTGAACTTGTTTTGTATATTTAAAGGTAATACAGTATAATTGTACATTTTAAAATTATATGTTTTAAATTGTACTTTCTAGTGACTAATAACTAAATGCAATTTGACAATTCAAAAAATATTAATAATATAAGTTTTCAACATATCAAACGTTTTATAAATATCTAGCAGTACCCGTACGGTGTTGCCCGTGAAATTCAAACGTTGTCATCGTGAATGTTCTCTGCAAACATATATAATTTCCAGGTGAATATTTAATTTGAAAAATTAGAATTTTTTAAATCCTGCTTCGATGTGTATTCCTACTTTCTTCTGCCCACCTACGTTAAAAATGTCAAATGTTTGCGTGACATAGATTTGACTGTACATGACACACGCACGCGCATCACTTTTATCAAAAGGGATAAGATGGTCAGTTACAATACATTTTCCTCCGGATTCATTGCTTATATTTAAATAAAAAGGAGTGAAACAAAATCAATAGCCCAAGGTCAATAGGACTAGAAAGAAAAACAATGAATTTCACAAGACTCTGTCCCAATACGAACCTCAGTTCAACAATGCCTAAAATTCATCAGAAAAACGGACAGAAAAACAGACCAAGAGTAGTGCGAGCGGTTCACAAGCTGTTTTTTCGATGCTCCAGACCCAGTTCCAATCATAAGAACTAGAATCGTGCGAGGACTCCGGCTCGCAGAAAATGTATTAGAACTGTAATATACAGAGATAACTTCCACTTAGAATCTATTCCAACAGAATCTTTTCCGGCATTTGTACACCAAGCGGAACTGCCTAATGGAATTTCCGTTCCTCCTTTTCTCTCAACTATCGCTGCTATGAGTTCTGTACTGTCAGATCTTTGGTAATTAATTATGTTGCTGCTTTTTACATTTTTGGTATATTATTATTTTTGTTATGATTATTATTTTTTTCAAGAATATTTTAATTTATTGTTTCATGTTTTGTTCTGTCAGTTTTTTTAATATTATTGTTACCCTGTCAGACAGTAATACAATTTATTGTAGTTGTTTTCCGTTTTTAGTTTATTCAATTGTGTTCTACAATATTTACGTTTTTTCCTTTGCTTGCTAGTTGTGTTCTGTAAGTTTAAAGAAGTAATTATTACAGATAAGTATTTTCTTGTGTCGTTTTCGAAATCGAAAAAGTTAAACAAAGGAGAAGGAATGCATTCTCCCCTTCCAAACTGTTTAGTTTGTTTTAAATATATTATTGGTGTTTTGGTATTGGAAATGCTCTTCTTTATTGTACGGGTATTTAGTAAGACTTGCTTTAGAAAAAAAATCCAAGCGAATATTTACGAAGTGTTAAGAACTGGCACGATAACCCTTTCAACCTTCAGTGTCTCCATACATATCGCCAATATGAACAGACCGAACAGAAAATTTCCGCTCTGGAAACTTCCTAGGGTTTCTGGACAAATTCTCTCTTCGGCATAGTTTTATCTGGTGGGCATTGAAACACTGATTTCCATAATGGGCAAACAACGGAATGTTGTCCAGGTCAATTCTGTTCTGTGCTGCGTGGTTCCGCGAGTCTAGATGGGCGATAATCTTTGAGGTTATCAACTATAACACTCAACTACAGAGCTACAGAGCCCAACTTCGATTTCTTCTTTTTTGTTATATAAAATTTGGTTCTCTGGCTTGAGTTATGAATTCTACACTGGATAACAATTTAAAGAAAATTACTGGATTTTTTTTAACGTCTATAGTTTATGCCAGTTAGACCAATCAGCGTTAACGGTAAGGAAAAGCAAGGGGAGTAACTGCGGCTAGAACTAGGGATCTTAAGGTGCGCAGTTCAAAAACGCAGCAGACTGGCCGGTGCTTTAATCACATCGATCACTGTGTCCCCGAAAATTACTAGAACCCGCTCCTAATTACAAGGCTTTGTACGAAATATTGGGAATAGATAAACTTGATGCGGTTACTTTAAGAAGTCATGGACACTGTAAGTTTAACTATTCTACTATAATTGTCCATTATCTTAACCGGAGATACGGACATATGGGCGGCCCCAAAACTCTTTGAAAGTGCTTTGGTTCTCAGTTAAAAATTAGATAAAGCATTCAATAAACATAGGTCAGAAATATTTCATTTTAAATTTCTCAACCACTTGTTTTTTAATCATTAAATCTTTGGAAGTCGTTAAGATATCGATTTCAAATTCAGTATACATATATTTGTTGCATAACCTTTTACAATAGCACAAAACATAACGTTTTCTTGTAAATTTCGTATTCTGTTTTCACAATTAGAAATTTTTTGAAATGTAGCGTCTAATACTTATTGGCGGAGCGCCGTAGCTCAGTTGGTAGTAGGCCTATAGTTATCTACAACACTAACGTGTACGCAGGTTCAATACTTTTTTATTAGCCAACTGTTAGTTTCTTCCGTATGCTATGTTGACCTCCCTTCCTCGTTAGTCTGACATACAGAAAAAGTAAGGTATACATAGTTGTAAATTTATGAGAAATTGGTCATTTTCGCACTAGTTATTGTAATTAGGAAATTGTACATGCATGTTTTCCGATCGAATCTAAATGGAAACTTTTCATCGCTTCTATAACGCCATAATTAATTATGAATAAAATATGGGATTGACTACTTGGGCTTATTGAACAGAATGGCTAAGTGTTGATGGATAATTAGGGGAAGGGAGGCTTTCAGCGGACATCAAATATTCATGTCCCCTCTTGCACCCTCTGCCCTGGTTAGTTAACAGATATTAGCAACACTTTGAGGTTAGAATTGTTACGTAATAAGTCGTGACGTCATCCTAATGGAAAGCTTATTATTGAAAATTAAAACTTCGCGTAATAAAATATAAGCATATAATGTTTTAATAACAGTCACGCGAAACAGACAATATATGAAGGCCTAACTAAAGATGGCAGTCTATTTAAAGAATTTACTAGCTGTTACCCTTTGCGGCTTTGCCTGCAATTATAATGTAGGCAATAAAATTTATAGTCGATTTTCAAAATCAGAATAGGTCATTTCATTTTAATATATTTCTATATACAATTTTATACGATTTTCGGCCAAGACATATAAATTTTTGCTACTCGATACTCTAAAACAGGGTCCTGTCATATTTTAATAAAATACAATATTATTAAAAAGTCACTATTATACAATTAAACTGGAATAGTATTGTCTTTATCTCAGATACCTAAAACGTGTTCACACCAAATTTAATCTCATTTCGTCCAGTAGTTAAAGTGTGATTGAATAACAAACAAATAAACAAAAACAAACTTTCAGAAATATAATATGATTAGCTGTTACCCGTTACGGCTTTGCCCGCAATCATAATATACATTAAAGATTATACATCACCGTGTTAGGACCAACAACCCTGTCAGTTAGGTATGGTGATTTTTTTTAATAAAGGGTTTTTTAACGCATCACCGTGTTAGGCCTAACAACCGTGTCAGTTAGGTTATGGAATACTCTTTTTAAAAAAATAAATAAAGGTTATTTTAATGCATCACCGTGTTAGGCCTAACAACCATGTTAGTTAGCTTATGGAGTATTCTTTAAAAAAATATAGAGATTTTTCACGCATCACTATGTTAGACCTAACAACCGTGTCAGTAAGGATATTCTTTAAAAAATATAAAGGTTTTTTTAAGCATCACAGTGTTAGGCCTAACAACCTTGTCAGTTAGGATATGTAGCCTAGTATTCTTTAAAAAAATATAAAGGTTTTTTCACGCATCACCGTGTTAGGTCTAACAACCGTGTCAGTTAGAATATGCAGTATTCTTTAAAAAAATATAAAAGTTTTTTTTACGCATCACCATGTTAGGCCTAACAACCGTGTCAGTTAGGATACGTAGTTTTCTTTAAAAAAATATAAAGGTTTTTTCAGACATCACAGTGTTAGGCCTAACAACCGTGTCAGTTAGGATATGTAGCCTAGTATTCTTTAAAAAAATATAAAGGTTTTTTCACGCATCACCGTGTTAGGCCTAACAACCATGTCAGTTAGGTTATGCTGTATTCTTTTTAAAAAAATAAATACAGGTTTTTTACGCATCACCGTGTTAGGCCTAACAACCGTGTCAGTTAGGATACGTAGTAGTTTTTAAAAATATATAAAGGTTTTTTTATGCACCATCGTGTCAGGCCTAACAACCGTGTCAGTTACGATATGTAGCCTAGTATTCTCTAAAAAAAATATAAAGGTTTTTTCACGCATCACCGTGTTAGGCCCAACAACCGTGTCAGGATATGTATTAGTCTTTAAAAAAATATAATGGTTTTTTCATACATCACCGTGTTAGGGCTAACAACCGTGTCAGGTTTTGCAGTATTCTTTTAAAAAAATGGGTTTCTTACCACCCAAAACCCGTGTTAGACGTATTTTTATTGTTTTATCGATCTACAACACGGTACCGATTTTCGCCGGGGTAGCAATTTTGAGGTTATGTTGGTCACTTTTATTTTTGATTTTTATCGTACTTCTCGTGCTTTCATATTTTGAATTATTGCTTTTGCGCACATAATAAAGCATTTTAGTAACAAAAATATCGAAAAATACAATATATGCTTACTGCATATTTACCATTTTTTTATATAATGTAATTACACAAACATATATACTACCTTGTAATTAAAGTATCCTAATAAAATTATATATGTTATATATTCTGCACTCTGCTTCGAAAACATTGAAAAGTCTTAAATTAAAAATACCAGATTGTGATTATTAGATGAAAATGTAACATTAAAAACAATAATTTTGCAATAAATAAAACACAGATTAAGATTTTTAAATGGGATTGAATCTATGTTCATCTCAGGTACCTAAATCTCATGTCCAGTAAACAATAATTAAACCTAACTATAGTTAACTAATGTCATAAAACTAAATACTAATAATTATTTTGGGCTAGGTAAGTAGTATAATGACGTTTTTTAAAACGGGAATAGGCCTATGTTTATCTCAGATACTTAAACCATATTCGAACCAAATTTCATCTCAATTGGTCCAGTGGTTAAAGCGTGATTGAATAACAAACAAACAAACACACAAACTTTCAGAAATATAATATGAATAAGATAAGATAGGTAGGAATTATATACCATGGTATTAGGAATTATATACCATTTTAAATAAAACAAAAACAAAAAATTGTAGAGGATATAAGAACAAAACAACTGGTTTGGTACGGGCATGTACAAAGAATGCCGGATGAGCGAATTCCCACAAAAATCATGCAATGGCGAAAACATGGAAGAAGAAAACGAGGAAGGCCGAGACTGAGCTGGAGAGAGGGAGTCGAAAAGGAAATTAAAAAAAGGGATCTACCGGAAGACCTGTGGTGGGACCGCGATCGGTGGAGGTTGGAGATCGGAAGACGGCGTAGAACTTTGTAGACCGAATTATAGAAATAGATAAAACAAAAATAATATTAAAGATACTGAAATACAGTTACGTTAAAAAAAATTATAAGTTTATTTTAAGCAATCAGTTGTGTTTTTATAGGTTATATTACATATGAAACCAAAATTAGCAGTTATATACCCTTTTTTTATAAATTGTTTTTAAGCATATTTTAAAAATCGAAAATATAATAAAATAACTTCAATTGACTATTAAAAAAACTCAAAGCTATTTCTTGTTATAAAAAGTAACACTAGATTGGATCTAACAGAATTCAAATTGAATGGATCAAACATAAACTTTTGTTTTAGTTGACATACTGATGAATAAAAATAGAAAGAATGAAAACATATTTTCAGAGCTTTTCAGTAAACTTTTACAATTTCAACATTGTCGTTTAGTGTAGTGACGTTTTCTTGTCTGATTAAAAAGAGGGCACGAGTTCGAACCCGTGAACACTAACACTGATTGTTTCAAGTAACTTGATAAAAATTATGGAATAGCGTTTTCTAATTTTATTGTGATACTAATGAAAACGTTTTCGGTGTTTATTTCCAAAATCTAAATATTTTAGCGTGCAAATTTGTTTTAGAACATAGAACAAACAAACTATTACGGAATGTTAAACTTACAATCCTGCTTTTCTTGTCTTCAAATGACCAGATTTAAAATAATGCAATTTATACGGAGGTTGCAGTTCATGATAATAACTAATATCCATTAAAATCACAGATATATCAAAGAGAGCACACAAAAATTATCTTACAAAGAAGCGATCTGTTCATTCATTGGCAACGTTTTTATATAAATTTTAAGTTTTGTTTTGAGGTTGGCAAGCCTCGTTGTACATTACACGCTCAGTTAGCAGTATTGAGGGAGTTGGGGGGAGGGGTGGATATAATCTGCCCATTTTTTTAAGTAAAAAAGTAAAGCCTAATGGGGCAGAAGGCCTAATTACTTGGGGGAAATCTTTATTAAGTTGCCACGAGTACATAAATAAATGAATACAGTCTGGCAAACATTAAAACAATATAAACTATTCTTTAACTTTTTAACAATACATCATTTTGTTATAGCTGTTAAAATTTTGGTCAGGAAATTGTCAATGTTAACAGTTTTGTTAAATGAACGTAGTTAAATCTGACAAGTTTCCTTAAAAAACTTTCATTTTTAAAAACAGTAGAAAATCTGTCGATCTATAAAATCAAATATTTTTATGTTTGTCCGGAATAGAACTTTAAACTACTGTACTTACAGCATCGATTGTCATGAAATTTTGAGTACATTTACTTCAGTTGCTGGGTCAGGTATTTTTTTGCAACTTTAGTCGAAATCGAAATAATAATTGCTGAATTATTGCAATCTAGCCACATATGTGCAGGCTGGCAGAAATGTACAGAGCCCGCTGTAGTCTGTTCGAACTAACTACTACGTCATCGATCGATCATGTATTCACAAATCATTCGAATACATGTTTGTTTAATTTATTAAAGTAACCACAATATTTTTCATTGACATTACGACACATGTTAAACTTGATTAATACATTTTCTCTAATGTTTTAAAATATTTTAAACCATCAAATAACTTTCTCACATTTAACAATGGGCATATTTTGCAATTATTGAACAATTTCTCTAAGCAATTTAATTTTTTCCAAGTTTTCTTTTTTAAATAATGTAAAAAAACACGTGTATTGAAAGTGTAGAATAATAATTAACAATAAGAATAACAATGTAAATGTCTTGTTTGGCTTGTTATAAACAGAGTAAATCATTTATTTATAATAATATAATTATTAAACTATTATAAATAAATTATGACAATATTAGCGTGTACTTTGATGTTTAGGAAAACGTAAACTTATAGGTACTACCATCGTTAGCCTGTTATATATTCACTAAACTGCTGAATTTTAACCAGTTGTTCTTCGTTAGATCTATGTTTTGAGGTTAAATTTAATGTCATTAATCATTTCGTTTTAGGATCGTTATTGTGGTGAAAACCTACCTGCAAAGTCAGGAAAAACCGATGAAAGGTTGGCTCGGAAAAGCTAGCATTAGTGTCTCCTTAGCATGTAATGAAATATAGTTGCGAATTTGTTAACTCTGCACCAAACATTCTCAAAATATGCTCCATAATCTTTGCAGTATACTTGAATATTACCTAGCATTATTTCGTTGATAACCAGTTTCTAACCACCTTAAGTGGTAAAGAAGAGCACGCAGATTCGAATTCTGAAAGATATTTTATTCTTTTTTTAAAATGTTTATTCCATAAAACATTCTTTTTTTACCGGAGTCTAACACACTTACACTTGCAACACTACATTTACAACTTTATTCTCACACATTTAGGGAGGCTATAATAGCCTCAATGTGCTTTTCGCCTTAAAAAAAAAATTACAATAAAAAATTAGTGATTGGTATGGTGCTTCTATCTAGCGGCTCTTTTATGTATGAACTACTGCACTGAACTTTGACGCTAGAGATAGAATAATACAAAGTCAGCATTATTATGAATGTTTTTCAGTAAACAATATTAAATATTTTATTGTTTTTTTACAACATATACTACTAGCATGTTTAGTAGGTTTGTTGAATATTCGCTACCCCGTATTCCCGAACTTGGTGTCGGATTAGTTGTTTTTTGTTAAAGGCTGTTCGATTCTCTTGTTTGGATACTTAACAAATCTTGGATGTGGCCTAATACATATTGAGAAAATGGAGTGTAGGCTATTATATATTTCCTGTTTTGTCGACATTTATACTTTTTTCAGACTACTATAAGTTTTTCGACTAACATTTGTATTTAGTTTTCTGATCAAGATGTTTTTTTTCTTGTTCTTAAAATAAAAATTGGAGGAAATATTTCTGTCTTGTAACAAATTGTGGTAAAAAATAATTTATTTTATAGGCTTAACAACATAGTTTCGTAAGTAAGTGATCTTTTATACTTTATTAGATTGATTCGATTTTCTTTAAATTTAGTATGTGAGTATATTTTTCAGTGTAGAAAGAAATATTGAAACGGTTCAACATCTGTGATTCAAGTAAAAATGGACACATGGAACAAACACAATTTTGTAAGAAATTAACTCTCTATCTACAAGATGAGTCGAAAGTAAGTTGCGACAAACAGAATATTCTGAAAAATGTGATTTTGTATTTATTATGGAACCAGGCATATTTTTGTACAAGTGACTTTATACCATTCTACTTAAAGATATTCTAAATAAATCAAAAAAACCTTTGAATTAGTTTTCTCACATATTTATCAAAAATTCAAACAAGGGGTTTATTTCCATAAAAAATATAATTTATGCTCTTTCGGAAAACCTTGTATATAGACTTTCAATAGTCCGGCCATGAAAACAGACCAAGGAAATAGTATAAAGTAATTTTTCTGTACTTACGCAAGGCTTGTTTATATATATATATATATATATATATATATATATATATATATATATATATATATATATATTATTATCTGCGTATAGACCCTGTTGGATCACGCAAAGCACTCCGACTCATGTCTTGCTCCTTCTAATCCTCCACACCTCCCTCATCCTGTCCCCATGGATCCTCTTCCGCTCCTCCGTCCATTTTACCCCTGCTCTCTTTGGGATTTCATTCTCTGGGACCTTCCAACCGAGCATCTTTCTCCTATATGCGTTCCTGTCTTCAACGTCTGTTGAGTCTATTTCTGCGTCATGTAGGTCTATTCGGACTTGTGCGATCCACAACTTTGTTGATTTGACACCTTGTATATACTTAAGGATTCTGTTGGCAAGTCTCGTTGTTGGGAGTCTACTGATGTGTCCATAGAACCGAAGCCTCCTTCTTCTGATATCTGCTGCCAGGTTCGATATCTTCTCTGTGGTCTTCCGGGAGTGTAACCTGTATCCATCTTCTGTTAATCTCGGGCCAATGATCTTCCTCAAGATTTTGCGTTCTTCCTTCAAAATATCCTCTATGGTAGCTTTTGTGTGGAGTGCTAGCGTCTCGCTTGCATGTAATACCTCCGGTTTTATGACTGTGTTGTAGTGTCTGATTTTTGTGTGCGTCGACATACATCTCTTATTGTAGATATCACGCGTTATACCAAGAGCCCTCTTAATTCTCAGTAGCCGAACCCTTTGCGCAGCCTTCTCGCCACCCGTGGGTTCAAGAATTTCTCCCAGATATTTGAAGTGCTTGACTCTGTTTATCTTACCATATTTTGTGTTTAGTTCTTGAATATTTAATTTTGAACAGAAGAATTTTTTTAAACGAAATCTGTAGACCGACCCTCTCTGCACATTCCTTTAGGACTTCTATCTGTTTAATCGCTGTTGTTTCAGTATCTGTGAGTATCTAGGTCATCTGCAAAAGCTAGGCACGCGATTTCTGTGTTGTCCTTTGGTCTTCCAAGTCGAACTGGTTTCCAGTGCACTTCAATTTTTAATTCTTTCTCCCATTCCCTGGTAACTTTGTTCAACACCAGATTGAAAAGGAGAGGCGAGAGTCCATCTCCTTGGCGAACTCCAGTTGTGATCAGGAAGGGTTTGGAAATTTCCCCCATAAACTTCACCTTAGCGATTGTGCCTGTCAATGTTTGTTTGATCAGTCGCAGTGTTTTAGGATCAAGTCCATGTTCTTCCAGGATATTAAACAAAGATTTTCGATCAATGGAATCGTATGCTTTTTTGAAATCTACGAACGTACAGATCACTAGGACATTCCTTTTAGCTTTTATTTGCAATATTGTTTTCAGGTTGATAACAATATATATATATATATATATATATATATATATATATATATATATATATATATATATATATATATATATAATATCGAGCGCGTTTTGTACAACGGTGGTGGCTGTACGTACTTACTTGTATAGTTAATGTTATTATATTATCGCACCAAACTATTTTTTTATTATCTTTTAATTTTAAATAGGTAATTTTAAAATTGCTATTGTGACTTGTAAATAAATCCAACATTCTTCAGTTATTGTAGCGCCTTCATGAAGATGAAAAACCCGTTTTAATTTATTTAAACAATCGTTTTAAAAAAAGTGTGTACTGTAAATAAATATGTATTTGAAAATAATATTGTGAATCTTTCACGACTGCTAAGTCGTGTAGAATCAGTTAAATTGTGTACGACTCTAACGTTTTTATTTTCACCGGTGTTGCAATTTTGTTGTACGTTTTCTTTCTGTCCTTAAGCGAGTTATATTTAGAGAATAATCGAGTGTAAGATAGTTGTGAGTACCATTTACTCACTAAGGGACTAAGGTAAGCGTAATGTATCAGAAAGAATTTTTAAATGACAATGCATTTGAAAAGCAGCCAAATGGCATTACCGCCCTTGTATAATGTGCCCGAAGTACGCAAAGAGAACGGTCTGTAATGTCTCGATTTGTAGAAATTGATGGACGGGGATAACTGGTATCGACTACTAGGTGTTATAAAATTTCAGGATGGTTAGGTATTTTATAACGTTGTGTTTACCTATTTAAAAGGATGGCTGACGAAAAGCATTAAGAAACCTTAAGTATCACTTATTTCCCCTAATATCAGCAGATTAGTCTAATTGTTACACTCAACTGACTTGACGTGACGGAAGCGCATTTTCAAAAAGTAACAGTATCGTAACCAATTTTTATCTTTCTATTAAAAAAATTTAACCATCATAATCAGCGTTAAAATTTGTATAAATTATCATTTAAATATTCAAATAACTTTAAAAATAGGAAGATGAACCCTGACAACTATCGGATTCATATTGGTTTTTTAAAATAAAATTTCAAAATTTTGGTTGCTACTTTGTCTACAGTTTAACTCTGATTATAGTGATGAAGTAAGGTTTTCAAAAACAAGGTCCGGTCAAACAGTTCCAGGAATTGATCAATGAAAATTTATTAAAAGTACGCGTACTTATAATATTTTCCTTCGAAATACTCTCCTCATGCATTTACGCACTACTTCCATCGTTCATTCAATTGGAAACACTCCTGAAAACCATTGTTGGAAATTTTATTTAGCTGCTTCGTTGCATTTTCCAACATCTCTTGCGAATCAGCAAAACGATGTGCCTTCAATGTGATTTTAAGTCGTGGAATCAGGTAAAAATCCGGTAATTTAAGGCCGACAGAATAGGGAGGGTGGTGACATTGTGATCGGCACGGAATTGTTTCATCATCAGCGTAAATGTGTGGGCAATCGTTCCATGCCCGTTTTCAGGACGTTTTCATCTACCTGCATCTCGTAGGCGTTTAAAGATCTCCTTGTACAGTTATTTGTTGTATTCCCTTCGGAAATAAATTTGTAGTGAATCAAACCCTGGCAAAAAACCCTAAAAAATCTTGAGGTTTTTACTCCTGCTACTGTAAGAGACAATTTTCCCCTTCTTGATAATATTTTTGCTTTTTATTCAGCAGACTGACGTTTCGTCTGAGGGTCGTAAAGGAAGCACCATCGGAATTTTTTTTACCATCGGATTTTTACTTGTTTCCTCGACTGAAAATAACATTGAACCATTGCTTTGCTGATTCGTAAAAGGTTATGGAAACTGCAACGAAGCGGCTAAATGATAATCCCAAAAATGGATTTCAGGAGTGTTTCCAACAATTGTATGAACGGTGGAACAAGTGTATGCATGCAAGAGAATATTTTGAAGGAAAATAAGGTTAAAATATTATACGTACTTTCAATAAATTTTTATTGATCATTTTCGGGATCTTTTCTTACCTCGTTTAAATAAAACTTAGGCATCTTTAAGATTTGGATATAATTTTTCAACGGTTGTATGGATTTTGTTTTTAACAAAATCGATTTTTTGTGCAGTTTGAATCAAATCGGACCAAAAACGCTAGAGAGGAAAATACGTGCTGAAAGGAACTACAGGCCTATATGTTGAAGAGTGATCTAGATTTCAGGTCGGTTATTTCAAGTTATTTGGTCTGAGTTTTACTCAATATTGGACGTTTTAATAGCTAATTTACAAACGGAAATTCGCTGAACTATATGACACTGTGAAAATCAGTCTTCATTTTAACTCCGCGAAACTCTTTACACTGGGTTGCAGCACATTGTATTGTTTGACGCAGGATGTGCTCTCGGATATTGACAATGCAGACAGACGGACAGACTAATGCCGTCGTTAAGACGTAGAAATGGAGCAGAAACTTTTCTCCTTATCTGAGTGCTATAGGCTATTCACTCACTACGCTCAATTAAATACGATTTGTATAGTAAAGTGCTAATGATGATGTCTCACTCGCAGTGTACTTTGTGGGAACTTGTTCTTTTCGCATTCTATGAGAAACGTTACAGAAGTAGCACCAACGGGCATTGCAAAGGTGCAAGTCTGATAAGTTCAGGTTGACTGCTACTTTAAGCTTTCAAGTTATTTTATTCTGTGCAAGCAGTACAGCAACCTTACACTTACGAACAATATTCAGTGCATCCGTACACTAACAAACAATACTCAGTGCAACCGTACACGTACGAACAATACTCAGTGCAACCGTACACGTACGAACAATATTCAGTGCAACCGTACACTTACGAACAATATTCAGTGCAACCATACACTTACGAACAATATTCAGTGCAACCGTACACGTACGAACAATATTCAGTGCAACCGTACACTTACAAACAATACTCAGTGCAACCGTACACGTACGAACAATATTCAGTGCAACCGTACACTTACGAACAGTACTCAGTGCAACCGTACACGTACGAACAATATTCAGTGCTACACTTACGAACAGTACTCAGTGCAACCGTACACGTACGAACAATATTCAGTGCAACCGTAAACTTACGAACAATACTCAGTAAAATTTTGTGCGTTGATCGCCTTGGTAAAAAATTTCGCTATATCCGACTTTCTAACATGTAAATATATTAGTAGGAAACAAACAAGATAATTAGTAGATATCACCGTTTCTAGAAAGCTTTGAAACACCACAGTGTTCTCTTCCCTAACGAATTAGGTAACAGGCAATAATAGCTGCGAAAAGCTAACTGTAATTTTTAAGCTATCGCGCAACTTTCTCTAACTACATGTGAGTGCATCTCGTCGAGTGGAAGGGTGAGCTTAGAGGGATGCGGGGTAGTAGCGGAAGTGGTTGCATCGTGCTACCGGAAACAATAACGTCTGAAGTGTCGTTGTACATTAGATTGCGACGCCACTAATGGACGCTCCCTCGGCGAGAAATATGACGTCAAGTGAGAAAGTTATGGTGTTTGGTTCAGTGGTTCGGCTGTTGTCTGGATGTTGAAGAGCCGCGCACAGTCAGCTTGAAACATTTTAAGCAATAATTATTAGAGCAGGATAATGCTCGTGTTTTACATTCTCACTAACCTACCTGTCACTGTGTAAACTTCGATTTTTGAGATTTATACGAATTTATTCGTATTACGATCGTCTGAATGTTATTGAAGAATTTCAGTTTGAAAATGGGTGTTTCCTGATTACCATCACGGTAATTTTAAAATCACTCATTACAGTGGTTAAATCATATTTTCAAAAAGATATTAAAATTATCAAATTTATTTTATTATTATTAATATTAAGAACAACAGCGACGACGACGGGCGAAAAGTCGACAACAACAACGATAATAAGAACAAGGACGAAAAGAACAACAATAACAACGACAACAAGAACAAGAATAAGAACAAGAACAACAAGAACAACAACACCAAGTAAAACAACTACAAAAGCAATGACAACCAGAACAACAACAACAACAACAACAACAGTAAGAGCAACGACAAGAAGAAGAAGAAAAAGAAGAAGAAGAAGAACAAGATAACAAGAACAACAACAAGAGCAACGACAACAAGAACAACGACAACAACAAAAAAGACACCAGGTACAACGATGAAAAGAACAAGGTAGCATGAACAACGCCAACAAGAGCAATGACAACAATATCAACCACGACAACAATAAGAGCAACGACAACAAGAACAACAACATGAACAACGACAACAAGATCAACGACGACAAAAATAAGAGCAACGACAACAAGAACAACAACATGAACAACGACAAAAAGAATAACGACAACAAGATCAACGACGACAACAAGAACAACAAGAACAACGACAACAACAAGAACAAGAAGAAGAAGAACAACAACAACAAAAACAACATCAACAACAACAATAACGACGACGACAACAACAGCAACAATTTTTAACAACAACAACGACAACAACATTTTAACTGGCATGTTAAAATGTTTGTTTGTGAGTTAACAAAACTAAAAGTAACAACTTTTAGGAAAATCGCTTCAATTACGTTAGTGAAGCGTATTTCTGTTATTTTAAATTTGAATTTTTTTGTATGTATGAGCGTTTGTATTACTCTAATTTACTATTTCGATGATTTTCGGTATTGATGGAAGGTAACCAATTTATAGAAATAATTTTTTTAAGTTTTTACAAATTATAAAATTCAGGTCTATTTTGTATCGAAAATCCTAATAAAATTAGACAATTTTTTTCCTCACAATAGACCATAACGTTATTGAATGGCCTATTACACAAAACAATTGTCTAGTTGCCTGCTGTACAAAACAATTTGGTCATTACCTCCTCAAAAAATTCTAGTTTGGGTACTACCGACAAAAGAGTCAGAAAAGTTTTGAAATTTGAACTAAGTACAACTGAAATCGAATTTTCGTATCGATTTCAATATTTTCTCTCTATAGAATAGTAACTAATAGTTTGTTTTTAAATAGTTTCTGTTAGAACACAAACTACAAAGAATTTGTTTGTCAGTAACACAAATATTGTCTAAACCATACTATATGAATTTCTAATAAAGTGACTACATAATCTAGCTGCCACATTTTAGCACATTCTCGTTCTAACGGTACACTTGAAATATCTTCTAAATTGTGATTCCCACTGTAGCTTTGCAATAAATTAATTAGGTCGCTCCTAAATTGACCGCCTACACATGTAGCCCATAGCTGTCACCCATCCGGTTCTATCTGGTAAGCCATTAATCTCGCTAGTTGTGCAGAATGCGAGTGAGAAGTGAGGTTATGTTCGGTTTGCCACGCCACTGCTTGGTGGATTAATGGTGTTTGCTTCATTACTCCCTCCCCACTCCGCTAGGGGACATCCTAGGATGTAAATACATCAGGCAGGGGATTTACCGCCGGTTTAGGTTAGGTTAAGTTCAATTTACAGAACCACACGGTTTTGTTAAAAAAGAATTGTGACAATATAAAAAATATTAGTTCAGAAACATCATAAATAGGCTACATATTAATGTTTTGTAAGCGTGAAGTTGGCATTACACTTCATAAAGGGATTGGGATAAATCCTATCCCTTTATGCTAAATGCATGTAAATATGAACAATGCAAAAACATTGCAAAAAATTTCCAACAGGTTGCTATCCCCTTTCCGCCAAAAAATCTTAGGCCTATTCGGAAAATATTAAGAGAAAATGTAGAATTTATAAAATTAATTATAAAAAATTCATAACCCAAGTCAGTGTACTGAATTTGAAATGAAAATAAATATATATAGAAAAAAAGTAACTTAGAAAACCAACTTTAGAAAACAAACTTAGAAAATCCGGGAGGAGGTCAGGGTCTATTTTTTTTCGATTTAGGCTAATCAAAAACTGTAAATTCTTTGCTTCATCCTTACCTATATTGGAACAGAAATGTCTGCCAGTCTTCCAGAAATTCACTATAATTAATTGCAATGAGCACACATACTAACTTTTCTTACTGATAAATATTATTGGCAAATATATATGTATACAATGTTTGCAGTTCATGGTAGTAATTGTTCTGTAAAAAATTAAGCTAAATGAACATGAAGGGTTAGAACGTGTTTGTACAGAACCTATAAAATATTCTGTTCACCTTATCGCAATACGAGCTTATTTTTCTTAAACTCGTTAATAATTATTAACGTTGCAGTTGATAATATTTTAAATTTATTTGAACAAAAAAAGTCTAAGTAAACAAAAAGTCTAATTTCTAGTTATTCGACTATTTTCTTATAGCATCCGAATTTTTAATTTTAGCTTAAATAAGTGCATATTAAATGATACATAAATATTACACTAAATTAGCGAATATATTTGTTGAACTCTTTTTACCCACTTCATATGAAAACCCAGTTCTTCAAATTAGGAAGAAGTTTTGCTTATGAGAACAGTTTCGAACTAATTTTTGCATGCAAATTAGTTTAAGTCAAACAATGTGCAAAACATTGTTGATCAAACGAAGCATAACATTGTCTCTGTTTTAACTCGACCTTTCGGCATTTCATTTGTGTGTTTACGGAGTTTTGGCCAAATGCACTAACCGATTGTTTTGAAATTAGCTACAAGAGGTAACCTTGTATAAAGTCGGAACGACGTATGTGTAAGATTTTTTCCCATTCACTTCCGTTTCGAGATGGTCGCCTCAGATTTAACGATGACGAATATACGCAACTTTGGTCGATTGTTTTGAAATTTTCTACGAATATACTTTGTATATAAAGACCGAAAGACATATGTGTAATATTTTTCCCGTTTTATGACAGTGGTATCTAATTCAACGTTGAGTGGTTATTTCCTGTAATACGGCAGAACGGCAAAAACCTACTGTAATTTTGATCGTTTCACGGAGAAAGAGCATTAAAATTTCCGATAAAGTTTTCCAAGTAACAGTTTTCGTACATTTTCTGGTTAAATTGGCGGAAAAGTTTATGAGAGTTGTCGTGGAACGCTCTTCAGTTAGTTAAGAACATACTGCGAGGTCTACTGTTCTTTTAACTATTAGTTAAAAATTTGATACCTTGTGAAGAATACATGAACTGTCATATTTAGCTGAAATGTATATAACACTATGCTAAAAGTGCAACTAAATGGTCCATAAAATATAGATGAATAACTGGAACATGAGTTATGCATGTTCGCAAAAGTGATAATTTTAGGAGTGTTATATCGACCGTAACACTTTTGATTGATTACGCTAAAAGTTACTTATGTCACGACAATTTTATACCATATAGAGTAACGGTGAACTCTCAAACAATCCCTGTGGGAACACTGCAACGTATCTGGAAGGACTGGATGCTAAACTTCATTGGAAAGATCATGTTAAAAAATAAGGGAAAAAATTGAACATTAATTATAGGAAAATGTACTGGCTATTCGGAAGGCTTTTAGAGTAGTTATTATACAATAAACCGCTCTTATATAAGCACGTCCTACAGCCTATATGGGCCTATGGTATTCATCTTTGTGGCTTTACCAAGCAGAGTAACGTTAGGCCTTTCAGAATAAAGTATTTAGAAACGTTGTAAGGGCTCAATGATATGTCAGAAATAACAACAGACTTAAAAGTTGTGACAGTTGCCAAGGAAATCAAAAGATTTGTCGTGAAGCACAAGAAACGCTTACACCAGAATGTGAACCTAAAAGTTGTTCAGTTACTTAATACCAGTGATCTGGCGAGACGGCTAAGAAGAGTCAAGCCGTGTGATCTGGTTTTGTAAGGAAAGGAAAAGTATTAGTTGTAACCACGTGATCTAGTGGATAGTCTGTTCGGCAGTAATCAGTGGATGTTTACTGAAAAAGTGAATTTGTTAGGGAAAGTTTCTTGATTATGTAAAGTTAATTGTAACTTGTCCATAATAAATAAAAAAGTACAAAGTTCCGCCTAAGAACGTTTTCACTTCAAAAAAACTATTTCCTAGAAAGTTATTGCTGTATAACAAAGACGTCTCGGCAGTGTAATTATTGTGTACAACCAAAGTGTATAATTGTTGGACACATGTTAAGTGAGGTAATTAAGCCAATAGAGCCAGGACCAGCTGCTTTCATTTAAAATAATTGCTCTAAAAATACAAGGAGATGATATCATAGAGATATTTGTGCTGCACTGAGGCGGTGAGCTCATGCAGTAATTGTGCTAATTATAGATACAACAGGAAATAGTGCACCTCTAGCGTGTAAACGGCAAGTCGAGGAAGTATAAAATCTCAAGTAATAAACAGTGTTATATGTTCAGATCGGGAATCTGACTGTCGGTAACGCAATTCTGAAGCCTATAAAGTGAGTAGAATTTAAAAAAAATAATTTGCGAATAAAATACGTTTTCGTTTATAAAAAGTATCTAAATTATGGTGACTGAAATTTTCCTCAAAACTCTATTGCAGCCATTAGGCGTCAAAATAATATT
This sequence comes from Callitettix versicolor, assembly GCA_022606455.1. NCBI lineage: Eukaryota > Metazoa > Arthropoda > Insecta > Hemiptera > Cercopidae > Callitettix > Callitettix versicolor. The sequence continues at coordinate 63,453,532 of CM040190.1, read as the reverse complement.
ACAAATTAATCAGCTGATTAAAAAAATCAGTGTGTGAATTCTGTAGAAGGAATCAGACCAAGAAATAAGAACACTTATTTCACCCGTAAAACACGTTTTTCAAAGTGTTGTTAAAATTTTATTTTACATTACGTGTTCTAGCATTCACAGTGTTGTACGGTTTTATTAAATCTTGATAAAAACATTGATTTTTGGCTTGAACATGTTTGGTTACCCCGCAAAGTCTGTTCAACGGATGGCAAAGCATTCAAAATCGTTAAAAAATGAGGAATTTTTATTTACACTATTTCAAAATTTGATTTCAATATCGTAAAAGCTGTAAAAAAATGCCTTTTTAATTTTAAAATAATATTAAAAATACGGAAATGAATTTGAGAACAATCGGAATTAATTTTATTTTAAATACAATTTGGAATTTTAAAATAACAACTTATGTAGATTGTATTGCTAATTACGCCGGTGAAATCAGATTTTCAAAAAAGATGAACGCAAGAAAATTAAACGTCGATTTTTTTTTTAGAAATTCGCTTTCATCTTAAACAGCTCATTTCCAATATAAATTCCCTAATAATTTCTTAGGCCTTTATCATTTCCGAAATTCCGATTCACAACTGTCTTCATATATATAACTCAAATTTAATCAAAATCTGTACATACAATTTTGTGAAATCCAACCGGTTATGTTTTCACAATATTGCCAAGTAAATATCGTTGCTTCCAAACCAAAAGTTTTTAGGTGGCAGCAGTAAAATTGGTTTGATTTTATCTTAGAGTTTTAAACGATAACAATTTCATTTTGGATTTAAAAATCTCCTTAAGCAATCGACTCCGATTTTCTTGAACCTAAGCTGTCTTCATTCACAAAGAGGGAGAGGAATAGTGCCATAGCGGCGACAAATCGTCTAGACCCGTTGACCATCCATCACTGGTGCCGTGTCATGGTTGTCCCACAAGATTAATGGTCTGGTGACAAATAAATATTGAAACTGTCCATATTTGTTCAATGAATTATTCAGAATCGACCTTTTGGGGGGGGGGGTTTCTATTCAAAGAGTATCCAAGGAGGGAGTGAGCATAAACTGCGACACTATTTTTCAGGGTAGTAAGTGGGAAAACACCGGCTAACTTTAGCTGAATCAATTTAAATATTATTTAACGAGGGAGATTTTTCTTGATTTTTGTTGTCAAATGCATTGATCTTCTGCCTTAAAATCGGACAGATATATATTATACTTACGCCCCAAAAATGGGGTAAGAAGGTAGAAGTGGGTTAATGCTCTAGTTTTACTCTCCAATCTGAAGAGTTAGGGGTGAGAGCATCCCCTCTGCTGATAGACAGTTTTATGGTATTTAAACATTTTAATTTTTGTAATTTCTCATTACACAATACTGCTTCAAAGAACAGTAATCGCGCAGTATAGGCCTATTGTTAATTAATAAACAGAACGCTCCACGACAGAGACAGTAACCTTTCCCACCAATTTAATTGGTAGCCGTTATATTTACAAAAAAATGTTGGAGAATTTCCAACTTTACTGAACATTTTATGCTCTTTCTCCATGAAGCGGTCAAAATTGTTATAGGTCTTGTCGTTCAGCCAGTATTACAGGAAATAACCAGCAACTACACTTTCAACGTTAAATCAGGGCCCAAATCTTGAAATGAATGGAAAAAATCTCACATAAGTCTTTCGAGCTTTATAAAAGGTATCTTCGTACCAAATTTCAAAACAATCAGAAAATGCGTTTGATTAAAACTGCGTACACTCGTTACCGTTAAATCAGAAGCCGCCATCTTAAAGTGGAAGTAATTAGGAAAAAATTTAACATATTTTGGACTTTATAAAACAATATTTGTAGCGCTTTATGTATGTAACAACGTTTGGACTTTATAAAATATGTATTCGTACCCAATTTCAAAACAATCGGTTAATGTGTTTGGCACACACTCTTCATAGTTAAATTAGAGGCAGCCATATTGAAACAGAACTAAATGGGGGGAAAATCTTACACATACGTCATTTCGGCTTTGTACAAGCTACCTTCGTATCAAATTTGAAAACAATTAGTCAATGCTTTTAGCCAAAACTGTGTACATTTTATGTTGTAAATCAGAGGCCTCCATCTTGAAACGGAACGGAATGGTAAAAAAATCTTACAGTAAGCAGTTCGGGCTTTATACACGGTATCTCCTTACCAAATTTCAAAACAATCGGTCAATGCGTTTGGCCAAAACTGCGTAACACACGAACCAAATGCCGAACGGTTGAGTTGAAAGAGCTATTTCGCTCGTTCGTTCAAAAATATAAAGAATATATGATGATAATGAAAAATCGATTTTGAGAATTTGGTAATCTATCGATGCCACTAAAATTGCCAGACCAAAACCCACCTATAGCAAAAAATAATGGCCTACTCAGCATACTTAGCAGGGCTAGCAACGTTCACGTACGTTCAGTAAGCAGGAGGCAATACGAATATGACTGCAATACGAGGCTTGCTGCATTGACTATTGGATAGCAATGTTGTAGTATGTGTACCGGTTTATAGGTCTGTCGGTTACGCCTCTCAAGCACTTACACGGTATAACGGAAAATTATAACACGTAGCAGTTTGGTTAATAGTCCAAACATAGGAAAAATATAAAGAATTACATTTTTTTCTCAAAAATAAATGTAGGGAATGAAGCCAAAATAATTTTTTATTAAGAAATTACGTATTTCTGCCCGAATTATTTTAACTACAGAAAATTTCAAAATGACAGCGACAGAGCACGAGACGGTAAATCGATAGGATGGCAAATTGAAAAGGATATTAAATTAAATTAACATATAATTTATGAGTGTTAGAAACACAATCATTTCGATTTAAAAGTAACAATACTTAAGCAAAACTTGTTAGTTAGTAAAAAAGTAAAATGTATTTAATTCAAAAACAAATTTTAGTTTTTGTCAAAAAAATTAAACTTTAACAATAAGGACAGTTCTTTTGTTAGTGCGCTAAGCATGTAAGGACACAACTTATCCGACTGGACAACGGTAATTCTAAGAAACCTTATTTGTCCAAAATGTAGCCTACATACTAAGGACTTATAACTAACAATTTCTGTTGGATATTGAACTGTTGGTCATCATGTTAAAAGCCACAAACTGGGTCTATAAAATGAATACCAATCTGACTTCAAAAAACTTTTAAAAGTGGTTAAAACATTTATTTATTTCAAACTATTTAATCAGTCAGCGTAATATATATAACACCGCAAATGATGTATTAGGATTTCGGCAAATTTTGGGCAAATTTTCCACAAATTTATCAGAAAAATTCGTTATTGAAATAAGTTAATCAAGTTCGTTAACCGTCCAGTTCTGTAGCAAAATCCGTCCAATGAAGATTTTAAAAAATTCTTCAGTTTTATATTTACAAGTGATATCAGATATTCATTGTAATATAAAACAACGTATGTCAGAGTTGTAAGTACAAAAATGTTCGCATAAAAATATAGACCTATGTGATTTTATTCAAATTTGTTTTACGTAAAATTTCTCTGCTGGTTTGGAAAGGAACACGCGGGTCGAAAAAATTGTTAAATTAAGTTCCTGCTGAAATTCTGCAGCATATCCGTATAATGGTATCCTGTGATCATGAATGTTTTTCTTCTTTTATTTTACAGATTTTTGTAAAAATATTTCTAAGTTTATAAAAAAATGAGCTCTAAAATCTAGCCACAGTTTTACGTACATTTACGCTTTAAATCCAGTATTCACGTTGAAATTCCGTATTCACGCTAGAAATCCTGCATTCACGCTAAAAATCCCGTATTTTTGTTAGAAATCCCATTAGTGATTCATCACGTTAGAAATCCCGTAATCACTCTAGAAACCCCGTATTCAAGTTAAAAATTCCGCATTCACGCTAAAATCCCGTAGGCCTATTTACGTTCCTTAGTGAAGTTATAAATCCCGTATTCACACTATAAATCCCGTTTTCATATTACAAATCTCGTATTCATCTTAGAAATCCCGCATTCACGGTAAAAATCCCGTATTCACGCTAATAATTATTTTCAAGGCTTCTAACTACAGTAGTCTACACAAAACAGGGTGTTTAATTATCACCAATTAGTTGTTGATATGATATAAAACACGTTGCATTCAAACAAGACGACAATTAGAAAAGTAAAAGATGGTTTTTAATAAATAAAATGAATCACTGCACATACAAAAGTTTGTATCTGCGCGGAGAAAATAATTTTACTTCAATAATTTAAAAGTGAAATGTCCAGAATTTTATAGTTATTTCGTTATCTCGTCATATAAAGAACACGACTACATAAAAGTTTAACTAGGCTATTTTAAATAGTAACAGTTTGTTTGAAATTTAAAATTGTAGGATCTAAATGTACAATCAAGCAAAGTTAAACCACGAGATACGAAATTCCGGTATGCCCATTTTGATTTATTTTATTTCACAAATTTTCCAACACTGGCACAACGTGTAGTGAACTAAACCGTATTGACAGGCAATCACGGGGCTCACCTTGGAGCGTCCCTGGGGTCGCAGCCCGGCATCTAATCAAAAACATTGCCTCGGTACAATCTCAATATAAATTATATTTCATAGCAGAAAGCCTAATGATAGCGAAACAAGTGCAGTTCTACGTATTTAACATAATTCCTAGCATAGCAAAACTACTGAAAGTCTGGGTTTCGTAGAAATAACCATCTTACACACGTGGTTAGCACATCGCGATCCTAAAGCTGTAGTTTTAACTTTCTCAACCAGGATCGCTGCCAGCAATCTTCAGTTTTACCAATGAATACAGAATCTATAAGAAGGACACTTCTTGTCTGTAAAAGTCAGCACATTTTTTCAGCCGAGAGTGCTACTTGGATTCCCCGCCGATAGACAGCGCTGCATGTTATTTCTGAACTTGTAGCTCAGAGAGAGAGAGAGAGAGAGAGAGAGAGAGAGAGAGAGAGAGAGAGAGAGAGAGAGAGAGAGAGAGAGAGAGAGAGAGAGAGAGAGAGAGAGAGAGAGAGAGAGAGAGAGAGAGAGAGAGAGAGAGAGAGAGAGAGAGAGAGAGAGAGAGAGAGAGAGAGAGAGAGAGAGAGAGAGAGAGAGAGAGAGAGAGAGAGTCCCATATTGTAAATTGTGGAAATGCTTAACCAAAACAAATGTAAATATTAACTTAATAAAAGCAGTGAAAAGGCTATATGAAAATACGATAGCCAAGATAAAAATAAAAGGACAAATATCAAAAAGATTTAAAACGAATAAGGGTCTTAAGCATGGATGTTGCCTCTCCCCAACATTGTTTAAAATCTACTTAGAACAGGCCCTGAAAGGATGGAAAAACAAATGTAAAGGTATGTTTTGCGGACGACCAGATTGTTCTCGCACAAGATCACGAGGACCTCGGATATATGGCTCACAAATCAATAGAGGAATACAATAAGTGGGGACTTGAAGTGAATCTGGGGAAAACGGAGTGCATGTGCATTGGAGGACAGCAGCACGACATAATTTTATAAGATGGACGGAGGATACAGCATTTTCAAAATTATACGTACTTAGGACTTAAAATATCACAAGATGGTACATTAGATGAAGGAATTAAAGAACGAATAGTATTTAGAAGGAGAGCTGTATCTATGCTGAACGGAGTGTTGTGGGATCAAAACATTTCAAAAGCGAATAAAAAAAGAATTTATGACACAATTGTAAAAAGCATTATAACATATGGTAGTGAGGTATGGCCAATTAAGAGCAGAACAAAAAGAATGATGTTGGCTACTGAGATGGACTTTTGGAGAAGAGCGGCAGGAATATCAAGAAAAGAGAGAGTGAGAAATGAAAGTATAAGGAGGATAATGGACGTAAGTCATACAATTGTAGAAGATATAATAACAAAACAACTGGTTTGGTACGGCATGTACTAAGAATGCCGGATGAGCGAATTCCCAAAAAAATCATGCAATGGCGAACACCTGGAAGAAGAAAACGAGGAAGGCCGAGACTGAGCTGGAGAGAGGGAGTCGAAAAGGAAATAAAAAAAAGGGACCTACCAGACCTGTGGTGGGACCGCGATCGGTGGAGGTTGTAGATCGGAAGACGGCGTAGAACGTTGTAGACCGAATTATAGATAGATAATTTGTGTGTATATTTTTTTATATTTTCTGTTTTAGTAGTCGTTTTATTTTTTTAAATAATTATCTTTATTTATTTTCCATTAAAGGGAATTTATTTATTTTCCACGATTACTAGGGAAAATAAGTCCACAAATACAGTGCCCAGCATGTATATATAGGTAACGCTACATTAAAACTAGAGGTTTACTAGTATCCAGAGTTAGCATACTTAAAAGCCAAGCTCCTCCTTATCCATGTAGCCCTCGATGTATGCTGTTCCAAGTTAGCTTTGTATTGGGATGCGTCTTCGCTTCAGCCATATTGATGCTGTGCATTTTGACAACAAACATCCACTCATGACAACCGAACAGACTACAACTAGAAATTTTTCTTCCCTTACAAAACCAGATCACATGGCTTTACTTTTGTACAATGACATAGGAAAGAAATTCCAAAATCACAAAAAGTCTTACAAGTAGAATAAGAAACTCAGAAAAATTGTAATACTTTATTATATCTCTTTACTTGTTTCACCCAACTTTGGGGTACACTAAATCAATCACTTTTTAATGTTTTGTGTGCCTTCCTCGTAGCCCAATATTGCTTCATTCGTTGTGATCTTGCTTTTCTTTCTTCGTCAGAGATTTGGATAGTTTGCTTGGATTTGACTTTGCCTTGGAACCGTTGCTTCTTGTCCTTGGTTATTGTTTTGGCTGTTCTGTCCATGAGCATAGTGTCATGATTTGTAGTTTTGTTATGTCTTTCTCTGTTTTATTATATATTATAATTTTATTGTATATTATACATTTTTTACTTTTACATTTTTTTACAATTTTTTTATCTTTACAATTTTTTATCGTTACATTTTTATCTTTTAATTTTTTTGTCTTAATTTTTTTTATCTTTTAATTTTTTCTCTTTTAATTTTTTTTCTTTTAATTTTTTTCTCTTAATTTTTTTCTCTTAATTTTTTTCTCTTTTAATTTTTTTCTCTTAATTTTTTTCTCTTTTAATTTTTTTCTCTTTTAATTTTTTTCTCTTTTAATTTTTTTCTTTTAATTTTTTTAATTTTTTTCTTTTAATTTTTTTCTTTTAATTGTTTTCTTTTAATTTTTTTCTCTTTTAATTTTTTTCTCTTTTAATTTTTTTCTTTTAATTTTTTTCTCTTTTAATTTTTTTCTCTTAATTTTTTTCTCTTTTAATTTTTCTCTTAATTTTTTTCTCTTTTAATTTTTTTCTTTTAATTTTTTTTTAATTTTTTCTTTTAATTTTTTCTCTTTTAATTGTTTTCTTTTAATTTTTTTCTCTTTTAATTTTTTTCTCTTTTAATTTTTTTCTCTTTTAATTTTTTTCTCTTAATTTTTTTCTCTTTTAATTTTTTTCTTTTAATTTTTTTAAAATTTTTTCTTTTAATTTTTTCTCTTTTAATTGTTTTCTTTTAATTTTTTTCTCTTTTAATTTTTTTCTCTTTTAATTTTTTTCTCTTTTAATTTTTTTCTCTTTTAATTTTTTTCTCTTAATTTTTTTCTCTTTTAATTTTTCTCTTAATTTTTTTTTCTTTTAATTTTTTTCTCTTAATTTTTTTCTCTTTTAATTTTTTCTCTTAATTTTTTTCTCTTTTAATTTTTATCTTTACATTTTTTTATCTTAATTTTTTTTTTTTTTTGACTAAGCCTAGTATTTTGTACTGGCTTGGTGACCCACTATCCTCTGCACTTAAGCAGGCGATAGTGTGTGTGTGTGTGTGTGTGTGTGTGTGTGTGTGTGTGTGTGTGTGTGTGTGTGTGTGTGTGTGTGTGTGTGTGTGTGTGTGTGTGTGTGTGTGTGTGTGCGCGTGCGTGCGTATGTGTGCATGAATGAATGTCGTGATAGTGTAAGTCACAAGCCAGCTACTCTCCCAATAATAGCGTGATTGAAAGAGTAGAGTGTTCCCGTGTAAGAGTATTGGGATTAACAATAATACAATATCCTTACTTAGGTACTAACACAAACTTCGTTATAGAAAACGGTCATTCTTGACAACAATAAGAAATCAATTATTTCTTTAATTGTTAATATTTTATTGTTACAATGTGATTATAAAATAAAAAAAAATTAAAAGTTAATTTCTTTAGTATATTTCATTCTATATAATGAAGATTATTACACTGTAACTAAATTAAACGCATATCTTCAACTTAATAAACGTAACTGCATAAATACTTGATTTATTTTTTATTGTTTACAATTTATTGCTTTCAGACTTATACTTTAATAATAACTGTATGATCCTAGTATACTCGAAATATCTTACGTTATTTGAAAAGTTTCAAATAAATACGTGCAATAACGTCTGTAAAATACGTTCCATAGTACTGCAATAGGTAATAAATAAAGTTATGATAGTTTACGAGTGAAGCGAGGTCTCTGATTTAATTTGGTCTTTCCGCTTTTGTTTGTTACGCAGTTTTAGCGAAACACATTGACCGATTGTTCTGAAATTTGGTAAGAGAGTGTCTTGTATAAAGCCCGAATAACGTATGTGTAAGATTTGTTTCCTTCACTTCCTTTTCTTTGAAATCATAAAACGAAATTTTGACGTTATTAAATGAAAATTGTTGTTTTATTAAAAAACCAATAATCAATTAATTAATTAAAAGGATTAGAAAATTACTATTCTGTTAAAACACTCGAAAGGTGCTTCGCTTTCACACACTTAAATTCGAGTTAATAGAGGTTAACCGTGAAAAACTACGAGTTATGGAGTTTTTTGAACTATTACAAACAAAAATGGTCTAACCTCAACCTCAGTTCGTTCTGACGACATTGATATTTCGAACCTTACTTACTCAATCTCCATGATAAGTCGAATTTTTTAAATCCCTTCAGATTCTAGTTATCGAGACTTTCTGTACCTAGAAGAAAAAACGTGGAAGGCAAATGTGATAAAAAATAAACCGAACTGAACATCAAATATAGGACAATGTACTGAAAGTAAACCTTGTGTGGACGTTTTAGTGTAACCGCAAACATACAAGTGTATACCAGTAGCCGTTGGCAAGACAAACACAACCAATGTGCTTCACTCAATAGGCTTCCACTTTTTTTTTTTTTTTTTTTTTTGGTGTTTAACGTCCGACTATTGTGCACACTTGGGCTAATGCAGACGATGCCAAAAGTATGTTCTGTTATTAGATAATATTATATCTTATTCATACTATCAAGGTTACCTGTCCAAGATTACATAGTTTAGAAACGTGTGAACTAAGGCCATTGCATATTGGCAATATATCAAGTTACCTTGTGTAACAATATTAAGTAGGCCTAAAGATATGTAAGTTACAGTAGTAATTTCATAATGCTAAATAATCACGGTATACAGCTGTCTCGTTGATGTGATAGGAACGAATTTCCAAAAGTATCTTACCCTTTATGAAATTCTAATTTTACCATCGTAATCAGCATTAAAATCTGCATGGCATTAGAATTTTAAACTTTCAAAGTACTTGAAAATATGAAAATGAACCCTGACCGCCGACAAAATAATTTCAGCTGATTCCAAATGCTAATTTTTGCAGTTTTGAAATCTGATGGTGAAATATGATTTTCAAAAAAGTTACGGATTTTTAAAGATTAGAAATGGCCGCCATTTTGAAACTGTTGAACGAATTTAGCTGTCGTGATGTACAGTTTTCAGCATATAAGTGCTATTTTTCAAACGTACTTGATGTTAAAACATAAAAATAACTTTTAAATCGTATTTTACTTACTTGCAAAAACGATATATTTTGAATCAGTATCAATTTTAGTTTCATTTGATACCCTGCACCAGTGAATACAGAATCTATTCATAATAGATTCTGTATTCATTGGTTTTACCTTGCATTAGAGGTGAGACTGTGAATGCTTTCACTGCTACTGAGAACACTGTTCTTAGCACTGAGCAGTGAGCAGTTGTGATCGCTCTTAAACTACCCTGCTCTCCGGAAACTACCCTGCTCTCCGCTCAGTGTTCTCTTGTCTGCTCTTTGTTTTACAAGAAATTTACGCGGGAAAGTAATTATAAAATAATACTGAAAATTAGGTGAAATAAAAGTTAGCACATTAGTGATGCTTATTAATTAATAACATAGTGTTTATTTTACTATCACTAAAAATTAAGGCCAATTTATTTTATTTTCTATTAATTAAATAGATACAAAGCTTATTTATACTTTTATTAATTGATTATATTTCAGGTGTTTAACTAATAACTTAATATTTTTTAAAATTTATTATTTATATTCCTTATTTTATGAATTTGGAAGTTTATATTTGTTAAAATTTGTATTTATTATTGTTGTTGTCATAGTCTACTATGAAAACATCTAAAAGTTTTTCCTATTATTTTGATAACTGTCAAAATGATTTTATTAACTTGTTTTTTAATTATAATAATATTTATTATTAAAAAAATAATTTCTAATCAATTTAATTTCTTTTGCTGATACAAAATTATTATGACATGTACGTTAGTTTATAAATAAATAATTTTTGCACGAGAAATAGTTAATATAAATTTCTTACACTTATTTTATTAATTTGTAATACACCTCTATTTTCGTCTTAAAATTTACTAATAACAAGTTTTTTTCGTAAGAAACACTGAGCAATGAGCAGTCAGTACGCAGACTGTTCTTTAAACTGTGATTAAATCACTGCTACTGTTGAAAAAATGCTCAATGCATTCACTGCTAACAGGAAAGCGCCTCCACAAGAGTGTAGAGTAACACTGCCAAGGTATTGAATCATGGACCTTTCACTTGTAAGCTGGACCAATGAAAAATATTTAAAAAAAAATGTTTTGATACATTTTCTTTTCAAGGGGGAAATGTGTTTTATTTTAGAGATCACATCTTTATTCCTCATCCTTCGAATCAAATTGTCTTTCGAACAAAAATAAAATTTACACATTCTAGTTATTCAAAAATAATTCACGTCCACGTTTGCTTTCGGTAAGCAGGACACTCTAACCAAGTTATAGATAAAAAAACTTTCAAACAATCTGTAGTAGAATTTGAAAGTTTTGAAAAATATTTCTCCCTTCTGAAGTTATTATAATTCTTTAGAGAATACGATACAGCAGTATTGGTTTCCAATTGCCGGTCAAAACTTCATTATTATATTCTGCACCACTAACAATTCCTTCAATAGATTATTCAATAAGTTCATAATTATTTTTGCTTATTGTTAACTTTTTGAAAATCTGTAGAATCGATTAAATGAAATTAGATATCTTCCGTGTGCCTTTCGTGCCAAAATCAATATATCTGTCTGTCAGAAATTACTCTCTAGTGATTAAACGTTAAGTTTGAAAATAAACAGTGTTCGATATTGTCAGAAATGTCTTAAAGTGATTTGCCTCAATTATTATTTATTATACAGTTTCTTGGTCAACTGTATATTTCTTTACAGAAATATTTCTCCCTCGGTTTCCAATACACTGTAAAAATCAAAAATCTAGCTTGTTGATCATACATAACTGTTTTGAATGAGGACGAACGATGTCAGTTTCATTTAAATGTGTGCACAATGTAAAACCAAAACGTGTTTAAGCAATTTGCTAAAGTCGAGAAGCTCGACCGTGCCTTATCGATTCGCCTTGTTGATGGATGTCGAAGTGCGTGCTTTAGAAGTCACGTGATTGATTCCAAGATGGCGGTAGGGTAAAGGTTAAAAGCTTAGCCTTGGTGCAGCACAAGATGCTGAGCCTAAACACTGGACGAGACGGATTAATATAGTACCATGACTTGTAAGGCTGGAACCATTTGTCTTGTGGCGGGAAGCTGAATGCAGAGAAGAAGTTATAGGAGAAGGCAGAAGGAACAAGAGATTAATGTGGGGAAGACCTACTACCAAGCTGTACAGAAAAGTACACGGAAAAGAGGAACATTAAGGAACAATATAGAAGAAAACTAAAGAAAATGAATATTTTAAATGAAAAAAACGAGAAAAAAGAGAATGAAGAACGGTAAAAGGTAGAAAAAGTAACTGAGAAAAATATTCACAAAATAGTTAACGAATTTAGAGGCTGAAATGAATGTAAGGATATGGAGCTGTAAATGAACAATTCAAAAGTAAAATAAAAATATAAATGCATATTACATAGAAGCGAAAATAAATAAATACAGCTTCCTCACTGCCAGATAGAATTGATGCTTTATGAATTTAATATACACCAGAAAGAACAAAGAAAAGAAAGAATGAGAAGAAGATTGAAAAACCAGATGAAGAACAAAAACAGTATGGGAAATAGAAAATAATGAAAAACAGTTCTACAAAAAAATTGTAGACGAAAATATTATAAAAAATGAAAGAAAATAGCGTCACGCAGCTGTCTCACTGACGTAATAGAGGCAAATTCTCACAAATATTTGTTTATATTACCGTTTCTGATTTCACCTTCGTAATCAGGATTAAAATATAAATATATACCTATAAGTGTTTTAAAATTAAAAATGGATTGAGATTTTAAGGGAGTTTTTTGATTGTAGGGCCCAAATTTTATAGGTCGTCTAAATATGTTTAATATTTGTGTCAGTGAAATCATGGACTCACTTTATAGATCAATAAAACAATTCAGTTAAAAACAGAATAAAATAGTTAATAACACGCAGTTCACAACAGTCAATCTCAAAGATTTTTTTTTTTGCTTAAAACATCTTGTTTCTTATATAAAAACTTGGAAACGTTTCCACACTTTGTTATTGTCGTTCGCGCGAACAAAATAAAGCACTAACTTTCTCAGTGCGTATTGAAATCAATGTGCGTGTTATAAAGTGAGCGCGGACGTGCGTGGGCTGTCAATGCGTGTGTTTACATTCAAGGCAGACCTCGGGCAAATCGGTTTACAGCGGCTCCACTCTATTCCCAGTATTGGATAACATCTGCAAAACATCTCTGTATATATAATCCCCCCCACAACTTGATTGTTTGCATGGAAAGTAAAAACCGGCGCGTATTATAAGAAATGTAACACCGATATCTTAAAAATCAAATTTTCACGAAACGTCTATAAGCTGTACGTGGACTTACTGCAAACCGTTATTTGAAATTCTTCGAAGTGCAGACTGTAATAAAAGACTACGTGAACAAACGCAGATCATCCTCGGGGTAGTTTCTGTACTTTAAAAATTAGAAGTGGCAGTTGATCCTGATTTCAAATCTAATTACAGATGTGAAGTTATATTTTAAAATTTAATTTAAAAGGGTTACGAACGGATGAAGTGATTTTTTTATTTAAAGAACTTATCCAAGATATTGATAAAACCAGTATTTATGCCAATTTTGAATAAAAAAGAAAAAAATTCTAAAGCTAGAAGCTAACCACATTCACGTAAATATTATTATTGGATTTATATTGATTTACGTGAAAAACTATGTCTCAAAATGTAAATAAAGGTCAAGACACGTCCCTAGACAGTCCTAGTTCTGTGGGGTAATGGCAGCTGTAATATTTTTAAAGGAAATTTTAACGATATTTTAATTTTAATTAAACTGAAAAATATGCTTGTAAATTACAGAGTGTTAATGAAATAACACTCTACAACACACTACAACGAAAACTCGATAACTTTCTTTCATCCCAATTCTGTCGGTAAGCTTGAACATTCTCTAAAGAATATTCTCGATTTGGTAAGAATATTCTCGATTACAGAAGGCAGTGGAAAATTTCAAACAGGCTGCTCACAAAAACACTTGATAATTTTCTTTAATCTTATCTGTAGTACAATTAAGAAACAAATGACAGGGGGTATAAAAACACAATAAATATTCGCTGAAATCTCAAAACACTTTTGACTTTGGAAATATCGTTATTTTAATTTGATTTCCCAATAAAATTTTCCATAGTTTCTCTTACCTTCTACAGAAAAAAAATGCACAAAAACCAAATAAGGTTACTAAAAAAAATAACTTACTGTAAACGTTATACAATAAAAAAAGCTACTTTTACGGTAAAAATATGTTACTGTATCAGTCATACGGTAAAAAATAAATTATCGTATCAGTCATATGTTAAGAAATAACCTTCTGGAACAGTCTTACGGTAAAAATTAGCTACTTTAACAGTTATACGTTAAAAATAAGCTACTATAATAACCTTACGGTAAAAATAAGCTACTGTATAAGTCACAGAATAAAAAATAAGCTACTGCATCTGTCATACGGTAAAACATAATCCACTCTAACAGTCTTAAGGAAAGAAATAAGTTACTGTAACAGTCTTATGGTACAAGTAAGCAACTGTATCAGTCATACTGTAAGGAATAAGATACTTTAACAGTTATAAGATAAGAAATAAGCTAATGTATCAGTCGTACAATAAGAAATAAGCTACTGTACCAGTTTGACGGTAAGAAATAAGCTACTGAACTAGTTATAGGATAAGAAATAAGCTAATGTATCAGTCGTACAATAAGAAATAAGCTACTGTATCAGTCAAACAATAAAAAATTAGCTACTGTACTAGTCATAGGATAAGAAATAGGCTAAGCTACTGTATCAGTCATACAATAACAAATAAGCTACTGTACGAGTCATATGATAAGAAATAAGGTACTATATCTGTCATACGGTAAGAATTAATCGACTGTTACAACCTTACGGTATAAATAAGCTATTGTATTATTCCTACAATAAGAAATAAGCTACTGTATCAGTTATACGATAAAAATAAGTTACAACTACAAGGGTAAAAATAGTTTAGAAATAATTAAATACACTCTAATTCTGACCGACCACCTCTTTAGGCCCTTACATATACACAAGTTGACTATTCAGAATCCGATCATCTATGTCAATTTATGGCATTTCTTGTTTCAACGCAAAACAATTATAACCGCTTTTTTCGATCATTCATATTCAATAATCGTATGTCGTACCTCTTGTTTGAACTGGCTCAGTACAGCAATGAAGTCATGTGATCTGCTCCGGGGGCGGGGGCGGGTGATGAGTGAGGGAGGGATAATACTATTAGGGGCCTAATGAAACCCGCGCAGTCCGCGTGTCAGCACAATTTTCTGTTTTTAATCTGATTCCGCGTTTAGCGAGGCAATTGAAGAGAACATCGCCCATACTAGCTCGCGTTTCATTAAGTAGGCCTACTGGTGACAGTGAGGCAAACCATCGAAACATGGCGGCTAGCTTTTATATTCGTATTTATTAGTTTTCGCCTTTCTTTGTAACCTATAACTTGATTTAATTTCAAATTTTATACACTGATTTTATTTTACATTTCTTGCAAAATGTATCAACACAGTTTTATAAGCTTTTAGACAATTTATCTTAACTTTTCCAATCCGGATTCTAGACCGATGGTTTTTTTATTTTTACCATTTTTGTTTTTGCTAATATCTTCTGAACAGGAATTTTTAGAGAAGTGACGATTTGTACACATTATTTGATACCTTATTGGCTAAATTGAAGCCGATTGTAATTATACAATTGTATTGTAATATTTTATGTATTTGTGTACAATAGACTACAACTAATTTTAAAGCGCCTGTTAGACGAGGGATCTATTGAGTTTGCTTACTTACATTTTTTTTAAAACAATCGCAGTACTTTCTCTATAAAATGGAGTAACAAGAAAATAAAAACACAAATATAAATGTACGTAGACATTTTTGTTAAAAAAGCGCTCGCGCGCGCGTGTGTGTGTGCGTGTGCGCGCGTGGTGATTTAATTCAAACTTGTCACAAAAATCGACTTTGGTACTGTAGCATAGACAAAAGCGTTACCCATTAATTCGATTTAACAGTTACAGAATGGTTGCTGGTTCAAAATTCAGTTTTGAAAATTTATAAGTTGTTTTTGAAAAACTGATGTTAATTGTAAAATCATTAAAAAAAATAATAAATGGTAGGCTTAAGATTAAAAAAAATATATGTTTGGAAATTCACTTCTGTCAGTGACTCTGTAATTTTTAGCAACTGTAATTTTCGATTATTTAAAATTATAAATGAAATTAGAATAAAATTTTTTACCTGCGTTATGACCAGTAAAAAATTTTAAAGGAATTTTGAAAATGATTCTCATCCCAATACATTTTGTCTGAACTAACATAAGATTAATTCGTAAGCTTTTAAGCATCGGGGAAAAATTACTTTTACTTTGACCTAAGAACTTCGCTACCTACGATAAACTGGCGGCCATTTACTCCATTTAAAAGGCATTTCCTGAATTGACAGAAACAAAAGACAAATAACAGAACTGGTAGAGTCGCGTGCCCCCTGGGGCCGATCCTTCTGCCAGGGGTGCCAACACAACAAAGTAAAGTGATCCATCATAAGTTGGTTGCCCTGGCTGATGGATTGTTCGCCCTCTAACCAGATTATCCGCGTTTTAGTCGTTCACACGTCTCCCGCCAGGGTGCTCTGACGGTTTCCAGTTTCTTACTAAATGTAGGCCGTATAGTTTTAAAATGAATGGTTGGATCGGTAGAGGTCTTACATTAGTCTTCTTAGAGTTCAACTCATGGACGTTTTTGTTCTGGAATTTTACTAAAAACATCTCCTACAATGAGCAAATCTGAAATTTAGTAATGTTAAAAGTGTATGGGAAATATTCAACTACTAGTGATTCAACGCATAGATCTCTGCTAGTGATCCTGTCCTTTCGAATGCGTGTAGAAGTCGCTACAATTTGTGATTAAATAATATTTATCAACAGTTTACACATAATGGAATAAAATAATGAGGCAAAATAAACAATTTTACTTGCTAACAACATTTTAGTTGCAAGTTAAAAAAAGGGAAAAAATTATAAAGTAAGTTGTAGATTAAAACCGTAGTAGGCTATATCTTTAAAAATTTAGCAACGCTATATAGTTTTGGATCTCTGGAATGTCATCAAATTATATTAAGTTTATTTTATCGCAATGTGATGTTCTGTACTTACAAATAAACAGCTGGTTCAATAATAGGGGATTATATATATATATGCCTATATTTCTTTAAAGACAAACTTTACTTAAACATTCGTTCAACAGTTTTAAAATGGCGGTAATTTCGTATTTTTTAAATAATTTTTTAATATCCTATTTCACCATCGTAATCAGTCTTAAAAACTGCATAACTTTAGAGTTTTGAATTTTCAGAATCCGTTGAAATTAAAGAACTTAATTTGACGGCGGTCAGGGTCCATTTTTGTAGTTTCGCTGTAATTTAACAGCTCACAATGCCAGTGTAAAAATGCCGTTTGTAATTGGTGAAATCATAACTTTAAAAAATTGAGATAATGAAATTCGCGTCCATCACGTTAGCGAGACAGCTGCGTGCCGCGATAGACCACTTTAAAACGAAAACGGAATTAACATTATCAGTTTATATAGTCTTTCAGGTATTGAGGAGAAATTAAAAAAGTTTTCTTATTTCGTATTTCTTACTATAAATATCAAATAAACCCGAGTCAGACGGTTTCAAAATTGTTTTCACTTTTTTGCATTTAGTATTTACTTTTAACAATTTTAACTGGATACAAAATTGAGTCTGAAAATAAGTCCTATGTCTTTGTAGTGCACGTAGGTCTTTGCCCAAAACGGATGTCCCAGCTCAGTACAAGTCTGGCAGACTTAGTTTTTTAAATGAAATTAGCCGATTTTAGCTTTGTTGGTAGGAAAAGAGTATATTACGCTATTTTTATTAAATTTCTAACATGTAAACAGGTTCGATTACAGTTATTACAGTTGGATTTTCCATGCTTTACATCGATCCTATGTCTTCCAGTATCTATCTTGTAAAATGTTGTTGAATAAAAAAAAAAAAAACAAATATACGAAAAACAATTGTGTCTACTTACTGAAGCCGACACAAGTCGTTCTGGTAACTACCCCATCCCCTATTTACAATCTAAATTAAAAACCCTGTTGATGACAACAAATCGAAAAGAATGGGACGGTACACGAGTAATGTCGTCCGAAATTACGAGTTTACCGTCGACTTGTTTCTTATGAGGAATCACTGCAACTCAAAACGGAGTAACAAATCTGTTGGAAGAGAAAACGAAGATGAAACAGACTTTATAAATGTGCAAAATTAAAATTTTAATTAAAATTCTTCCGAAGTGATATTAAATTAACTTGAACTTACAATCCATTAGTGATAAATCTAGATGTTTGGGTATCATAGGACATCTTTATTTACAAATATGGATTTGTAATTCAATATTCATTTTACATCATCGGAGATGCAGTAAATAATAGCACTGAAATGTCTGAAACACTTTTTGAAATAAATATGATTTCATAAAAAGAAGGAATTGAATAGCACACGCTCTATGGAAGGTAGCGACAGAATAGATCAAACACTGGTTTTGTTCAACATTCTGTAAAGAGGGTGAAGTGGGGAAGTAGGGGGGTGTCGGGGAAGAATGCAGATGCCGTGATTTGATTTCACTCGGTTTTGAATTGAAGATGAAGAGTGGCATTTTTACATCTCTCTTCAGCTCCCCCCCCCTTAGCGGTGCATTATTGTTGTAATCTCTTACTTATGAAAAGAATAAAAAAAGGAAAGTCACAATTTCTTTAACGGTGAGTCTATTTTATTGACAGCCGGTGAAATAGCGGGATCCATTCGAGGTTTAGCTAGGGGTTTTTGGCGATTACAAAATATTAATTTTTTTATTAGATAACGTTAGGCCTATACGACGCAGATACAAAATGTAATTAAAAAATTGCTTCACTGAAACGTTAGACTGTCCTATGAAAATGTTTATTAATAATAATACAGCCACAAAAATTAGTAATGGAAAATTTTACAGTTATGATTTCTTAGAGTTGGTAAACCTGAATCTACGTACTTCTTTAATATTCAGAATAAACTGAAAGAGAAAAAGAAGTGTTCAGAATTTGTATTGTATTTTAATTAGTCGAAAAATTCAATATGGCGATATCAGAAGGTGAAAAAAGTAGATGGTGTGTTTAATTAATAATTGTTAAGGCAAGTGCACTTAATTTCTCGAAAATCCATAACAATGTTAAAAATATCCAGTTTAAAAGCTACCAGGTGATCTGAACCGGTGAGTCTGCTGAGGTTTTGAATTTGTGAACCTCAAAGATAAAGGTTCGAGACTGGAGTTGCTGCCGTAAGCTTTTCCCATGCCTTTAACTGGCCTCATTAGTCTAACTGGCATAAAGTATGAACTCTAGGAAAGGAAACTAAGGTTTATTGGTGGTCGATTTGGCTAAAGCATCGGTCAGTCTGCTGCATCTTAAAAATCTTTAGTTATAGCCGCAGTTAATCCCGTGACTTTTCCCTTACTTTTTGATCACTCGTACTCATTAGTCTAACTGTCATGAAGTATGGACGTTAGGAAAAGAAAGTAAGGTTTTTCGGTGGTCGATGTGACTAAAGCACCGGTCAGTCTGGTGCGTCTCTGAACTGCACATCTGAAGATTTTTAGTTATAGCTGCAGTTAATCCCGTGACTTTTCCCTTACCTTTTGATCACTTGTCCTCATTAGTCTAACTGGCATAAGGTATGGACGTTAAGAAAAAATCATCTTTCTCAAAAACCTTTAAATTTTAGCCAAAGAATTGAAATGATTACAGCTGCAAATTTTGTGGCACTTGATGATTAGTAACTAATGAAATTAACAAGAAACGCTAAACAGAAGAATTATATAACATAGTTATTAATACTTAACACATGTGATCGGTGTAAACAGTATTATCGACTGATTGGAAAATTAAATTTTTACCGATGTGAAATTCTACACGGTAAGGTTAGACTAAACGACGCCTCCTCAACATTTCTCTTGTACAAGTGTGAATTTGATTTCTCACAGCTTGCTCCGCTCCACTGTATAATGTCCGCGTCCCCGGGGAAGCAAGGTGAGTATTTCATTATCTTGTCCGTCCTTCATTCTTTTCGGGAAAAAAGGGGACGTCAGTGTCAAGCGTCGATCGGGTTTCATCCCCCAACCCTACTGGCTTTTACCAATTACAATAAGAGAAATAAAGGAAAGTCAATTACTGACGCTGAAGATCGTCAAACGCAATGTTTTTTTATACTTTGTGGTTATACCGAAGAGAGTTTTACTTTTTTAGGACAACGATTATCGGTTCCTCTTATGTTCAAACGGCAATTTAGAATATTACAACACTTGGCATTTTGACACGTTTTTTAAATTAAAAATAAAGAATTAAAAAGAAGATAGTGATAATAACAATGGATTTATTATCCAAAAATATGTAATCTGTTGAAAAAATTAAAATCGTTTTTTAATTTTTGTATCTATTTCTTTTAAAGTAGACTCGCGATTATCCGAGTCCCGCTCATCCGAAGCGCCGAATTAACCGAAACAATGTCATAAAAAAAATTACAGTAAATTACATTTGAATTAGGAGCTGATACAAAGTGTGTGCTGTTTTTAAAATGTGTGATTCTGTCTGCTCGAAATGTAATTAAGGAAGAAGAAATGGGGCGGTTATTTTTCCATCAATCATAATGTAGGAAGAAATAATGTTCTGGTACCTCCCACGCTTCGGCCAATACCGATTCTAGGAATATAAAAGAGGCTTCCTTGTTCCTGTTTCGCATATTTGGCAATTTAATATCTGGTTCGCTTGTTAATTACCGTGTTTAATCGTTTTACTCTGTGCAGTGCCAAAAGATTTTTTTAGAAAATAATTTTGTTTTAAGGTAGAATACTGTACACATTTTTTATTTTAAGTTTCTTATTGAATTACGTTCAGTTGTTGGTGTACAACCTTTTGTAACAACAAACTTACTTATCTTTTTTTGTCATTTACAAACTCTGTTTTATCCGGGTTTTCCGTATCTCAGGTAGCCTAGGTCACAATTACTTCGGATAATCGTCAGTCTACTCCAGTTATTATTTCAGGACTCCATATCTCCAATCTAACCACGTTCGTCGTTATTAACCGGAAAAGTAATAACCTGATTTATGAAACGTAATCAGACCTATACACTGTGAAAAATGGTGTCGTACCGAGAGATTTAAAGAGTTAAAGAAATATACTTTTGCAAATAAGAAGGAAAGAGGAGCTATGAAACTTTTACAAATGTAGACCTTGTGACCGAAATTAATTTGCACTAATGAAACGAAAATGTTTTTCTTAACCCTGAAAAAACGACTTCTTAAAAAAAATTGGAAGGATAGTGTTGAAAACGGGAACTTTGCAAATGTGAATATCAAAGGGAACGGAGTGCTGCTTCGAAAAAAAGTTCTCCTAGTGCCGTGAAGTGTTAAGTATTATTTTAAGTTATTAGTCACATTATAGGAACTATGTTACTTTTCGTTCTTTGGCGCAGCTATAGCGAGTTTTTTTTAAAATAAAATGTTATTCTTGTTCAACAATGAATCATATTTTACACCAAATGTGATATATTCTTTTAACATTCATATTAAGTAACACCGTTATTTATTGAAGTATTTTTATCTGGAACACTAAGCACAACTGCCAGATTTACACACTTAAACACTCGCTTACTTAAAAGCACAGAAGATGTCCTGTTGTGTACCTGTTTATACTGATTAATATTTTTATGTAGGAACTGTAAAGTCTCTATAAATATGTCTAGACTCTTTTCCAAAACTCTGACATTGATTTCTCTGAGACTTGATCCTCTTGTCTGGACTCAAACAAATATCCTATGACTAGGCTACAGATATTTATTTTGTTCCTCACTAGGAACAAAGGTATCAGAATATTTAAAAAAATATACTGTTTATTTATTTTAGTTATTGTTTTTGTATTTATATTAATTTAAATTTATATCCTAGATAATTTTATTGACAACACTACTGAGTTAAATGAAAATGGAAGGTATTTATGTATTGTAGTCTACTCGTGAAATACAAAAATCCTTTCCACTTAATAAAAACCAGTAGTTCAAAGAACCTCGGTAAATTCTTAATTAATATACAGAGTGCTCCCCGACACCGCTCATAACATTTTCAGGCAAAGTAAACAACCAGTAATACTTACAAAAATTTTATTGGATCAGCATCATTAGAAATTTTGTGCTCTTTCTCTAAATTATGATAGTTTTAACGTTCAGCCAGTAATACAGGAAATAAACAGTAACTACAATGTTAAATCACAGCCTTCTATCTTGCAAAGAAAGTGAATGGGAAAAACTCTTACACATATGTCCTTTATATATCAAATTTCAAAACAATCGTTCAAAGCGTTTGGCCAAAACTGCGTTCACTCGTCATCGTTAAATCAAAGGCCGCAATTTTGAAACAAAAGTAAATGGGGAAACATCATGCACATATGTCATTTGGGCTTTATACAAGGTACTTCCATACCAAATTTCAAAACAATCGGTCAATGTGTTTGGCCAAAACTGCGTAAGAAACCAACAGCCAAACGTTAGAGTTGAAACAGTGATCTCGCTTCGATCGGTCAGTTACAGCTACGTCAGCTGTCAGACTGTTAGTATTCCTTTTAATCTATTTTTATATTGTTAAAAACAAAACATGAACAGCTGATCTGCCAGAATGCACAAAGTCATACGACTTAAACATGTGTTTCTTATCGATAAATAAAAAACTTCAAACTTACTGTACAAATCTACATTACAAACTTTTTAAACTGATCTTTTAAAGCTCTAAAAAAATCATGGCAAGGCTTCCAGTTTTTATAACGTCTTATTTAGCTTTTCAAAGCAGCATTTGATACCAAGCTCTGACGTCTGTACGTCTAGATCCGCTATTTTAGACTAACGGTATTCTTTCTTGTCTACGTAAACTTGCGAGCTGTGCAATTTATACTAAAATTCTTATCATCGCTACCACTAAGACCGCAGCAGCTGCGTGAGGTAAGTGTCGAAGCGTAACTCATCGATTATGTAAATCCCCTCCTCCCGGAGTAGGCTACCTGCACACCGTACACAGGGATTGTACAATGTTGTATGATCCGCTTTGGGGAATCACGGGCTGTCGCTTCCAAATACACCCTCACACCCCTTCCGTATGCTCTGTTGCAGCCGTGTGGGTATTGTTCAGCAGGCGCGCGTGTCAATTCAAAAATATTAATGCTCATAAAGCGAATAACGTCATAACAAAGAAATTTTTAAAAAATAGCGGAAGAAATTTTGCACAAATTAAACATTTAGATAAATAATTGTTAAAGAGTTAATACTAAAAAATATAGGACTAATTTTCCTCCAAAATGGTTAAAAAAAGTGTAATAAATTTGGCTCACATAAAACGTCTAACTAAGAAATATCTAATATATCAGTAGCTTATATGAAGCAGGTTATCCAGATGAGCGATAGAAATTTGGAACAGTGTGAACTAACCAGCTGGAATAATTAAACTATTGCCTTCTCATGGCACGCAGCCCAGTGCATTATACAAGAAGATATGCCTACTTTCTTCAAAAGCACAGTGCGCTTTTAGCATTTCCTAACCAGAGAAAAATACAAGAAAATATCACATCATATACGGAACTGAGAAACCTTTTTCTCCAGGTTTTTAAAGGTAAATAACATAATTATCACCCTACGAAAGCATTTTTGACCGAGCGAAACGAGGTCTCTTTTTCAACTCTACCATTCGGCACTTGGTTCGTGTTTGTGTGTTAAGAAGTTCTGGCCAAAAGCATTGACCGATTGTTTTGAAATTTAGTACGGAGGTACCTTTTATAAAGCCCAAAATATGTATGTCTAAGATTTGTTACCATTCGCTTCCTTTTCAAGATTGTGGGCTCTGATTCAACGTTGGGAGTGTAATTGCTGGTTATTTTCTGTAATATCAGCTGAACGGCAAAACCTACCGTAATTTTGATTGCTTCATATAGAAGAGCATAAAATTTCCAATAAAGTTGGACCAGTAACATTTTTCATAAATATTACGGTTATCGGTAAATTGGCGGAAGAAGGTACGAGCGCTATTGTGTCTTTGTACATTAATACTTACTGCATGTCTACTGTTCTTTGAAATCCCAGTATAGAATCTACTAACCTAACCTTCTTCATACCTAACGCCATAGCGCAAAAGTGTTTCAATTACGAATTGAGCTTCATTTCTGCATCGTAGCTAAATTCAAGTTTTTGGGATCATTTGGAAGAATTTATATGAGTAGGTAAATTTTGTTCAATGCATGGTGATCTTTCGTTGTGATTCTGAATATCATAAATTCAGAAATAAACACATCCCCAAAGTATCTGGAAAGCAGTGAGTTTTACAAATAAAAAGATACACGCGTGTGCGTCAAGTCTTGTCGGTGAAAAATAAGCTAATATACCCGTTAAATGCGGAAACTGAGCTATGAATTAATTCTACAAAGAAACTCCGCGCAGCGGTGAAACAGATATATTCACGCCGTCACGTTGGCAGCACTGCCTACGTCTTCCACTCGGCCGAGCGCAATAAGTCTCAGTAATACAATTTTTGCACAGACAATAGTTTATCCGCTAGCAAGTGTTTAATCCGACTTCACACTTCCGGTAGAGCATATTGTTTCCGGTCTGACGGCGTCGCCTCGGTTTTTGGCGACAAACCTTCCTCCCCGCTCCCACCCTCTCACCTTGCGTTATTGGATTTAACTCGACGGAAATAAAGTTGTCAATGTTACGGGGGTTGCGCGGAGTGTTCGTAATCGCCTGCAGGAGTCCGTCACTTGGCGCGCGGCGGAACGCTGTATTGTTTTTAAAGGGGTTCACAGAGTAAATTTGGATTCCATTGCAGACGTGTAGGCCCTTAATTTCAGTATCTGTTTTTTCTGATGAATTTTCAAAAACAGGGAATCCTCATGGACAACTAGCCAAACGTACGAGTTAAAACAAGGGTGGGAATGCTTTTAAAGGAGCATGTACGTACGTCTGTGCACTTATTTAAACAAAATTATTTTAACAAATTTGCGAAATTCCGAGGATAACTCAAGTCGTGAGTATAGTAATTTCATAATTTTAATCATACGAGCAGAAAATAGTTTTTTAATTATCCAAACTGTAACATTGTAATCTCATAATATAATAACATTGGGTAAATGCTCTATACATTGTGAACTCAAAGATGGGCAAGTAGTAGATAAACGAATTTAGAGCGCTCTGATGTCGGATTTTGGTACTACGTACGTTTTACCTTTCATTCTGACAGCCTGATTTTAACACTGGGTGAAGCTGTGTTTATTATAGACTAAAAGATTTAACCCATCTGTGTTTATTTTAGTATTTTTTTAATAGTACCTCTGAGAGTTTGAAATAGTGAGCGACAGTAAATCAATCGGATACCATGCACAGCTTTTAGAGTTTTCATGAAAACCAATCAATGTATGAAATGGTTTTATACAGAGTACAGCCTATTGGCAACTAATCTTACTGTTCGCTGTTATACAACTTCCAAAAAATTATAGATTTCTTAAATCTATCGCATAATGTCTACTACCATTGTCCAGAAAGTTCACTGCTAAGCAGATAGGATATTTCTTCAGCCGCTTGTCACTGATCTAGTAATTTCAGTTCTGATGCTATTGATATTTAGATCATGGTACGTGTACTTCTTACTGATGCAGTAAGGTATATTGAAAATATACATTGTTTGTTTGGAATTGCTCCAGCACCTCGATGTTGGAATCACCTGCAGTAACCCACACTGAGATAGCTTTGTATAATATCAGTTTACTTTCTGTTGCTAACCTTGACCTACGATTTAGCAGCCAATAGGCCTATATTTGGTTGAACTTTATGTTAAGTATACGCTTTTTCCAATTTAACCTGCGGTCAAGATGCATACCCAGGTACACATTTATTTAAAAAGCCAGAGGTCCTCATCAACTTGAGGAAGTATGTTATCATTACATTTCACTTGGGACAAACGTAACATGGCTGCTCTTTGTTTCGTTAAATCTAATTCTCCAAATTTTCACCCAATCCTGTAGCTGACTGAAATAAGTCTGAATACGTCTTGGCATGATACATATTGGCAGCGTCGTCCACCACCAATACAGATGTATCATTAGCGAACGTAACTATATTTGAGTTAAGGCTTGTTAGTATATCACCAGTATATAACACGTACAACACTGAGACCAATGACGCTACACTGAGGTACACCATAGTAAAAAATCATAAATGCTGCAAATACGAGTGTATTTTCACAAATTATTTTTTAATTTATCAAAGACCAGGGTTTTTTCGTTTTTTCGTTTCATCCCCCAAAACCATGAATGACTTTATATTTCAAATTAGCTAATGACCTGAGTTATGTATAGCGTATATTGTCTCACGTCTTCAAATACAACCAAATTGAAGTACTCATGATCAGATTTTGATAAATTTGGCTATTTTTTCAGTTTTTTCCTAAAAGTATACGACTTGGATTTATGAGGATACATTTTCTTTTTGCTATTCATGGAATACATTTGGGCAAATTTCGATCAACATCGTTAAAAACCTATTTGGAAAAATGCGACTTTTAAAAGTTTCAGACCAAAATTGACTTTGATATACTGTTTTGTACTATAGAAAAACAAATTATGATCTTGGCATACTGACAAGCCACACTTACACGCCAAATTTTATCAAAATCACCAATTGTTCGACTATTAGCCTCTAGCTTCAGAAATGTTTGTTTTTTTTTATTCAAAATAATCACGAATTGATTTTGACAATATATTCGACGAGTTTACTTTATGCCATTAGACTAATGAGGACAAGGGATCAGTGTTAACGGTAAGGAAAAATGCAACAGGAGCAACTGCGGTTCGAACTAATAACCTTTAAGTGCGCAGTTGAGTGACGCAATAGACAGACCACTTGACCATTGAGCCTCTTAGTTAAACATCACATTTTTGTCATACATTTGAAAATCCAGTTTCACAAAAGTAATTATTGTTAAGTCTGCATGAGTTAGCACTTTTCAAAATAAAAATACATTTATCCTACTTTTGAGTCTATATTACTTAAAGATCTCACTGAATAGGAAATCGTGTAATTAAAAATATAGAACGCCATCTTTCAGAAGGAAAATGAACCATGTATTTTAAGTTTGATTTTGAGATTACAATTAGGTTACTTGTTAATGTATTAATCACTAATTATATTAATTTGAAATTTTAATCGAGTATAAGATTCCTGATACTGAAGCAATTTATATACTCTTGGATGGGCACGTAGTATATAAACGAGTTCAGAGCGCTCTGGTGTCGGATTTTGGTACTACGTGCATTTTACCTTTCATTCTGACATCAGATTTTAATACTGGGTGGAGCAGTGTGTATTATAGACTCAAGGATTTAACCCATCTGTGTTTATTCTCGTATTTTTAATAGTACCTCTGAGAGTTTGAAATAGTGAGCGACAGTAAATCAATCGGTGACCACGTACAGCTTTTAGACGTTTCGTGAAAATTTGGTTTTTAAGATATCGGCATTACATTTTTTGTAGTACGCGCCGGTTTTTACTTTCCATGCAAACAATCAAGTTGTGGGGGGGATTATATATACAGAGATGTTTTGCAGATGTTATCCAATACTGGGAATAGAGTGGAGCCGCTGTAAACCGATTTGCCCGAGGTCTGCCTTGAATGTAAACACACGCATTGACAGCCCACGCACGTCCGCGCTCACTTTATAACACGCACATTGATTTCAATATGCACTGAGAAAGTTAGTGCTTTATTTTGTTCGCGCGAACGACAATAACAAAGTGCGGAAACACCGTTCTCGGTTTCAGGGTTTTATTTAGAAAAAAGATGTTTATAATACTGAATACGTTTAAGGAAAATAAAGCGATAGGATTTCTGGTGTTGAAATTCTATTTATCAAAAAAGCTGCAAGAACTTTACACAAACAGCCCCAATATTTAATTATTTTCTAAATAGAACCGGTATAAGTTATCAGGAAAAATGGAAAACCGTCCTAATGTTTCAAAATCAAATTGTAGTTGTTTGTGAAAACTCATAATTAAACTCTGTGTTAAAAACTTTAAATTTTAAAAATTAAAGTTACAATATAGTTCGACAAAAATTATGCAGACATGGTTTAATTTCGTTTTTAACCTATTATTTTGATTGTAAATTCTTTTTATTTAAAATTTGGCTCGCTTTCTTCATTTATTAATGTTCATATTGAAACAAAAATCTGATGAACTGTAGATTTTCAGGTTTTTTTTATAGTTTTAGAAAAGCGATTTTGGATGATAGCGAACCATTTTCAACATTTTGTTTTGGTTCCTAAAGACTACGATTGAACATAATTTGCACAAATTTTGAATAATTTTAGGTTTCTTAATTTTTTATGGGTTTTTGAAAAACATTCTAAAAAATTAACGAACCGGAGATATGGAAAGGCTGCTTCTAAATGCCAAATTTTATAAAATTCGGTTAATTCGTTTAGTTTTTAACGATGCGAACACACACACACACACACACACACACACACACACACCGCCTAAAACCGCTTAAAAAAATTGGCAAAAAATTTAACTAGCGAATCCGAAATGTAAACAAACTACTTGTATGTAAACAACAAACTAGGCCTATACCCTTTATGCAAAGTGTTATCGATGTGTTGTCAATTGGCTTACTCAACGACGGATATACATCCAATATAAAACCATCTATTTCGACTCGATATCAAGTCAAAGTTTTAAAATCGATTTTATCACTAAACGCTTACTGTAAGGTTCACTTCATATAATGAGGTTTCTAATTTAGAGTTTTATAAACAGTTGTATCCAGCGAATTATATTTAGACTATATATACAAAACCAAAATTTCAAAATGGTTTTATTTCCGTCGATCATACTTTCCATATATTGTTGTACTTTGTAAAGTTAAAAGGGTTAGGTTAGGTTTGGTCGCGTGTCTTTAAGGTTAGGTTATGTTAGGTTAGGTTAGGTGATACACACACACACAATATTCAATTACAATCTTGTACAAAGTATGTATAAGATATATTTAAATAAATGCCTTATAATTTTGTACCGTTACAACAGTTAGTATGACGCGAAATTTTATTATTTTTCTTTTTTAGAAAATTGGCAGGATTTGCCTAAAGACGTTATCGCTTAAAAAATCTAAAAAAACCGTTAACAAGCCTATATTTTCGTTAGGCTTGCAGATGGCAACACTTTCACACAGCAGTGTCATGATCCAATCACGTTCTACAGTCCACTGCCTTCTATTGTTTTCGCTCTGATTTCCTCCAGTATCCTGGCAGTCCTGGCCAGGTGTGTCCTGCCAGAGGTCATCCGCCACCTGCGCCCTCTACAAGAACTTCCGCTGTCCTACAATAGCAACCGTACCGGTAGTTTGAGGTTTAATTGATTCTGATTTGATATAAATTAAATTTTGCAATTGCATATTTTAACCCTTATAGTGGCATGGATGAAAATGTAACATATTTTTTTAATTTGGACATATTTTGAGCCTGTTCAACATACAAGTAATTTAATGAAAATATTAATTTCCATTGGACGTGCACAGTGTACCTTCACAGGAAGATCTAAGTGTGTAACTTAGATTCACCTGTACTTGTCAGCTTCCACACGACCACCGTTTACTCAAGGTGGTCCTCGCCTCTGCCTCTTCCACAGACAGGTAAACTCTGAGTGGATTGCACAGAAAAATTAACAACCGAGGCGGGGTTCGCAAAACAATTCATACCACAGCTGAAGATTCCTTTTATAATTTTTTTAATGAAACGCACTTAAAATCAAACGTTACAATAAAAGAGTTAAAACTTCGGTAATTAATACTTGTATAAAAAGGGCATAGAGAAGTAACCTAAAGTACAAAGTATATTTTTGAAATTATAATTGTTTTTATCATCGTTTGATAATTATCTACAAATAGCCGGTCAGATTCGAATATAATTACAATTAAATATCACAATATTACAACTAATGATTAGAGTGGAATATGTTATATAAAAAAATTAATCTGGTTTTTGAATTACAAGTCTTTATTTATGAATTTTTGTTATTGTAAAATCTAAAAAAATATTTGGTATATTTTTCTGTCCTTATCTTATTCGTTCTTTTTCTTTGCTAATTTTAAAATTGATTATATATATATGTATGTGTATATACATGTGTGTGTGTGTGTGTGTGTGTGTGTGTGTGTGTGTGTGTGTGTGCGCGCGCGCGCTCGCGCTATTTTAATCCAATTTAATTACAATTTGGCACAAAAATCGATTTTGTAAGATTGAACAATTTAGTTAACCACAAAAATTCGTTCAACAGTTTTAAAATGGTTAAAATTCCAAATTTAAAAAAATGTGGTTTCGGTCTTAATTTTTTTTTAAATCCCAACTTCTTTATCGTGATGAGCGTTAAAAGCTGCGTAAAACAACGCTTTGAATCTTCAAAATCCGATGAAAAAAAAAAAAAAATTAAACGGCGATCACAGTTCATTTTTCAAAGTAATTTAAAAGTTTTTACGCATACTTTAATACTGATTATGATGACGGAATCTGAATTTCAAAAAGGGTAAGATAAAGAAAAACGCTTTTCAAATTCGCTTCCTTTTTAACGAAACAGCTGCGTGAATCGATTATTTGATTGTACGGCAGTTAATCGATAGTTAATATTCAGTAGTGTTCCACTACCGCAGAACAAAACAACGGATCACTGAAAAATGTAAATAGGACTCGCAATTTTGTAAAATGAGATTTTTAGGTTATGAATAAAACAATTTTGATCAAAACAACAGCTAATAATCAGTCAATCATCATAGGACTACTACTATCACTGACTTTCTTCTTATCAACTGTTTTGTATCTGCAGCTAGTTCATTTTTAAATAATGAACGACTTTTCGTAATAATCTATAAAGAAAGATTATTTTGCGGGACATAAATTAAAGGTACAACAAGTAAAAAGTTGGTAAGTATTCCAAGATATTTTACAAGTAAACTCACTTTTTAACATGGCTAATTCAAACAAATTTTTTGTATAGTTCCTTACATCATGTTTATGGGTCTTTACAATAATGTTCTTAGAGCATTTATTTTATAGCGCTTCATTTGTGTACTATCTTTCGTTCATAAAGTTATATAAAATATTTTAAACGTGTTACAAAATATTTCTACCATGCGAGTTACTGACACCATCTGTTGCCTTAAAGAACTTTTGGAAGTTCATAAAAGCGGTGTTGCCATTTTTATTTCGTTGAGATAAGCGCATCATTTACTCGGACATGTCGAGGCCGGGGCTGATGAGTTATGGGGGTGAGTCGAGCAATAATCCCCCGAGCTTGCCAACCCCCACAATTCATATTTTCTCTAAGATAAAACCATCCACTTCTTTCCCCTTCGTCACTTAACTTATCAAAATGTAATTTAGTTGTTTGACCACTCCATCTTTTATGGCCTGTTATCAACCCAAATATCCAACGTATAAAAATATAGTCTTCGCCGTGAAATATGTATTGTAGAGAGAGTAATGTTGTAACAAAAAAATTCTATACGGAGCAGGAAGTGGTTATGCCAGTTCCGAGTTCTTCTGAATGGCATAAATTTTCTCTTTAACTTGTCTGTAAAATCGTCTTGGATGAAAAGATAAGTCTATTAGTATTTGGTTTTTTCATTCCTCTAAGCATTTACTTTTTATTTTTATTCTCTACTTTCTTGCTGTATAAAAAAGTCTAAATGTAGGAAATAGGTTATTGAGATAAAGTAAAATAAAAATTTTGGGATAAAATGCTTTCTACTTTTTATGTTCACTGACTAAAAATATATTTTACAACTTGATGTTTTGATAGAATTTAGCAAGTGAGTTTTTAATTTTTTATTATTTTTAAGACTTTTTTAATAAAACATGTGAAATATTAAATACTTTGATAAACTTTTGAACTCACAAAAATAAGTCGATATCATTTAAAAGATTCCAACGACGCTAAGGATTGGAATCTTTGATTGATCAGTATTTTTGATTTACTGACAAAACGTAAACTTAATTACTTCAAACTTACTACATCGGCTTTAGTTATGAACATTCATATATGAAAAAACTCAACCAAAAGCTGATGAGATGATTTTGAGAAATTATTCCAATTTCGACAGCTTAAAACAGGATTTTGTTGGTATAAACCATAAATTAATTTTGTTTATATAATTAACTGTTACATTTCAGGTAAATTTGAGGGAAATCGTTAAAGCAGATTTCGAAAAATTTTGCTTTTTTAACTTAATAAATGGCCAAAAATAATTTGAAAATTGACATTGTTTAAAGTGTTAACGAGATTTGTGACATTTACAATTATACATTTACAACGATTTACATTCAAATTAGTTGATTCGTAAAGTCACCATTAAAGTAAGATTTCCAGGTAATAATAATAATAATAAATAATAATAATAATAATAATAATAATAATAATAATAATAATAATAATAATAATAATAATAATAATAATAATAATAATAATACTTTTTTTAAAAATGATTTAAAAAAAACAATTTTTTTCTAGAAAATAAATACAGTGGAAATTGCTTATAGTAGACACCGCATAAAGAAGAAAATCGTCTACAGTAGACAAAACCTTCGGGTCCCTTCGAGTGTTATGGAGATAATGCATACAAGGATCGTATAAAGTAGACACCGTGTAAAGTAGACAAATCGCGTACAGTAGACGCTAAGAGAGGTTTGTTGGGAGCAAAAAATCGGATAGAGTAGACTCTCATTGTTTGTTTGTTTTGATTACTCATCAGTTCCTTTTCAATACATACACTTGACACCGGCCTGACTCACTTTTAGATTAGTTTTAGCCAAGATGTCGAGAAGAACACAACTTACCATAGAAGAAAAATTCGCTGTGAATTGCCGTTTTGAGTTGGGTGAGAAGGCCAAAGATTTGGAAAGTGAATTTAGTGTATGTCGTGCTGCAATTTATAAACGATTGCACATTGTTTTGCTCACGCCGGCTTTTCATCCAAAGTCCAAAGTGCAGTACCTGCTAAAGAAGATGAAGCTTATTTGGATCTTCAGACAGCAATCGGAACACCCATTGTCCACTTGAAGAATTCTTGAATATTGACAATGACATTGTATTATTTGAATCCTTGACTGATGAAGACATCGTGGATAACGTACGACATCATCAACCTATCGACAACGAGAATGACCATGATGAAGAAAACGACCAGGAAGAAAGAAGTTTTGGTGAGCCTCCCAGTACAGTTGAAGCATATGCTGCTTGTCAGATTCTTCGTGCATATCAACTAACCAATGGGAAGCCCATTAACGGAAATTTTGACGACATAAGTACGGATATTGAGCATCAGTTTTCCCAAGAAGTGATTGCGAAAAAGAAACAAACTTTAATAACCCTTTACTTCAATAAAAATTAATTCATGTTCTCATTTTTTCATTATTACATACAATCTTCATGTTCGAGTATATACCGAGAAGGTAATTCATTTACACATTTTTAAATGTACATACCTATTTCACAAATAAAAGCTTTTGAATTTCAGTATGTGTGTATTTTAAATTGTTTGAGCCTCTGTTCGCGCGCATCGTTTACAATAGACTGTCAACTATGTACGCGTATATATGAATTCTATCACCTATAGTAGACTGTCAACTGTACATGATACATCGCATTAAGTAGAAATCGTTTATAGTAGACGAGATTGCCCAGTCCCTTGAGTGCCTACTATAAACGATTTCCACTGTATATGAAATCTAAGGCAGTAATCGATATTTTGCGCTACCACAATACTTTCTACATACTTCGTATAGTGAGCGAGTAAGTCTTGTGCATAACACGGTTAAAAACCATGTGTAGCTTCAATACAGAAAACTAAACTAAGGGCAGGGCCTTGACAGACAGCCCAGGAAACGTGAAATAAAAGGTACAGAACTCGGCGAGGGTTTAAATGACGTCACAGTTCCCACGGGACAACCGCAATTGAGTGTTTTTTTCTGCGGGGACGCCCAAGGGACAGGTTTTTTAATGGTAACGCTATCTAGGCACCAGGGACTGACGACAAGTAACCGTCAACTTGGATCGTTATCACCTAAGCAGTGGGAGGGAGGGTGGGGTGAAATAGTGCGCCGCTTCCTCCCGCCGTACAGCTGTCTCGCTGACTGACTTGGAGCTTACATGCTGTACTCTTTGCTTTCCTTATGTACGTATTAGAAGGTTATCGATGCTGTTATCGTTCCCAATACATTATATCACTCTGGTTAGATTTATTCATAGAATATTTTGTCTCCGATGTGTTAATTTTGTATGTATTACAATCTTAAACAGTAAGTTCAAGGAAACTGAACATTAAAGTGGAACTAACCACTTGTAACATAAAAACTGAAATTAACTGCAACGTAAATCTGACACACTGCAACGTGAGACGGTAAAAGTATACACAAAAACATCAAATATATAGTATATAAAACTTAAATCATTACGTTAGCGTTAAAGGGTTTCTTCCCTTAAGGCATTATGGGTAATTTATATTAAGAAGCTGATGGGGCTTCCGCATTCACATGATTTTTCAGTCTTCTTTTATGAAGCATAGCGAATGTTTGGATTGTATCTTCCACAAAATTTAAATTTAAGTCGGCTTGTAAGTCATTGTTACGTTGGCACCACTTGACATTTGTAAGTGCTCGATTTTTTAATTTTTTTTTTTTTTTGTGGTGTTTAACGTCCGACTATTGTGCACGCTGGGCTAATGCAGACGATGGGATGATTTATAGCGTATAAAAATGGTACTGGCCGGGAATCGAACCTGGGTCCTCGGGGTGAAAGCCCAGTACGCTATCAACTAGGCCACCGAGGCGACTGTGTAAGTGCTCGAATGATGATATTCTGTACTCTCTGAATTTTCAAACTGTTAGACCCTCTTACATCCCCAAATTTGGCAACCACCCTTCCAAATAAGTTTAATGACAGATTCCGTACCATAGCCTTTACTGTAAAGATTTCATTTCTATTTTTTCCCAATACAGTTGAAGAAATTTTAGCTTTATTTGCTTTGCTCTGATACCAGCACGGATTTTCCAAGTTAAAATGCATTTCCCGAATAATTTACAAAGTTAAGTTGTGGTATATTTTGATCAGATGTGTTCATGTGTTCGATCAGATCAGATGTGTCCGATGTGTACATCGGACCTTGAAAATGGACCTCTAGGTCACTTTTGAAGGGTCGTTAAATTATATATATATATATATATATATATATATATATATATATATACCTCTCTCTCCCTTTTCTCTCTCTCTCTCTCTCTCTCTCTCTTTCTTTCTCTCCCTCTCTCTCTTTCCCTCCCTCTGTCTGTCTGTCTCTCTCTCTCTCTCTCTCTCTCTCTCTCTCTCTCTCTCTGTGTGTGTGTGTGTGTGTGTGTGTGTGTGTGTGTGTGTGTGTGTTTTAGCACGCTCACACTCGATATTAGACCGATTTGATTCAAATTTGGTAAAAAATCAATTTTGGAAATACTTGGTTAATAAACAAAATTTGTTCAACTGTTTCAAAATAGCAACAATTTAAAATCTTTAAAATTTCATTAATTTTTGTATCACATTTTTGTAATCAGAATTAAAAACCGTATAATTTAGTATAATTTCGAATCTTTCAAAATCCAAAAATGTAATTTGACAGCGGTCATGGTTCAATTTTGTATTTTAAATTAATGTAAAAAACTTAAAATGCTAATATGTGTAGATTTTAATGCTGATATTATGGTGAAATCATGATTTCAAAAAAGTGTAAATAAAGAGAAAATGCCTTTGAAAATTTGCTTCCATCACGTTTACGACAAGCTGCGTTCTGCGATTACTAATTAATTTTCATTAGGAGATAGGTTAAGTTATGGTTGGGTTATTTTATGTTAGGTTAGGTTAGCAATGAAAGAGGTAATTATGAAAAAAATTCAGATCCAGTACCATGAAATGTGCACGGTTCGTGAGCACGTAATATTTTTCGAATTTTGAAATTCACTTTTATCAAATCAGCTAAACAGCTGCGTGTTGTGATTATCTTTAGAACACTGGCATGATTTGGTTTGCACCGGTCAAAACTTGCAAACAACGACATCCGTCTGGGCTTCGGCTCACTCGGCCTTGCGTAGGCGTGCAATATCTTTATTACAATCAGCCTCCCCTAACAATTTGTAACCCTTGCGATTTGCATCCTAATTCCCGTGTCATCCCCCTTGCAAGGAGTCAGCGTTCTAAACACCAGATTTGCCCTTTTTGTAACGTAATAAAGCGTTATCTTCCCTAATGCTAAAAATTATTTTTTAGGTTATTTTTTTTTTAAATTGTTACTCACGGAGTGATTCGGTCGACGAAAATGTGATGAGACTAGGTTAGTGATTTCAACAGAATGTTTCCAAGTACTTCTTTGATTTTAGTTTTTTGCGAGCGGAAAAGTATTCGAACTAAGAAGTTTTATTTTTATTGTATACGCTATTTTCAACGAATTTTCATTGAAAAAAATGAGCTATTGGAGCGGCAATCATGGTAAGACCCAGATCCGAGATCTTGAAATGACTACCGATCACTTCTAGATCATTTTTTGAAGCGACGTTACAATTTATATATACAAATTTTAAATGTGTGTGTGTGTGTGTGTGTGTGTGTGTGTGTGTGTGTGTGTGTGTGTGTGTGTGTGTGTGTGTGTGTGTGTGTGTGTGTGTGTGTGTGTGTGAGAGAGAGAGAGAGAGAGAGAGTGTGTGTTTTAGCACATCACGTCCGCAATTTTAGTTTGATTTGATTCTAACTTGGCGTAAAAATCTATTATCTATTTAATAATTAATAGATTGGACAAGTTCGTTAATCAGCAAAATTCGTTTAACAATTTCAAAATGGCGTCCATTTAAAAATTTTAAAACAATTACGTTTTTGTATTAATTTTTTTTAGTTTTGCGTTTTGAAATATGTTGAAATTAAGAAATGTTTCTGACCTGTGGTCTGGGTTTATTTTCGTATTGTCGATGGAATTTGTAAGTTTAAAATGCTACCGAATGTAGATTTTAATACTTATTATGACGGTGAAGTCAGAATTTCTAAAAAGAAAATGCAAAACATTCTTTTGAAAATTCGCTTCTATCACGACAGCGAAACAGCTGCGTGCTGCGATTATTGGTGTTGTTGTTGCTATTATTATTTTATTACTTTATGCTCAATATACGTAATATTGAAGACTGGTGATGGAAAAGTCCAACGGTAATACCCTAACATGGCTAGAAAGAGCGTAACTTGTGTATCCGAATTGAGTCTCATAGAGCCTCAAGATTTAGTGTAGGCCTAAGTCTAGATCATATTCACTGTACACATGATCAACTGTAAGCCTCATACTGAACCTTTTTGAAGTATTTTATATATAAAATAGTGGGGTTGTAGCTTAGTCAGTATGACAGTAGACAGTTCGCTGAAACTCGGATCTGAATTTTGGGTGCGAATCTAGTTACTACTAGATTTTTTTCTTTCCTTTTCCTTTTGTTTCTTCCGTGTGTTATGCCAATCTTTCATTCTTATTAATTAAACTGAAATAAATTAAAGAATTTAAGGATTATGTATATTGTAGTGATATATAAAGGATTAGAGAGATTGAGGTTAGAATTGTAAAACGTGAATTTATTTTGTTTTAAGTTATAAAATAAGAAATATATAGTTTGGAGATTATAAGTCAGAATCATTTAAAAAAGCTTACAATTACAACAAGATAACAGATGAATAATGAATTGAATCGGTAATTTACGTCAGTTATGTGTAGGCCATAGACAGACCACTGAAACTGTGATTTATGTAAAAAATAATGAAACACAGAAGGCGTTGATATTGTAACAAACAAAAAAGGACAAGTATTAGAAAAAATTAGTGGAGTTTTTAATAGGTTATTAAACGTGTAGGAAGGAACAGAATAATGTTTAAAAGGAATTTTATTATTTTCAAATCAACAAATATGATATTGTAATGAATAAGAATAATCCCTAAAAGGAAATATATACTATATTATAAATAGTATTTAATCAAATAATAGTAAAAACTGAAAATAACGTTAAATGAATTAACATACAGATAAAATATTACAAATGAACTGACATTTTAATTGTAAGTTTTAATGAAAAGAATATTTCGATAGGATTTGTTGAATTATTAATATAATACATTTTTAATCAAGAAATTAATTAATTTTTTGAAAATAACTTTTGGTTGTAAAATTTTAACATTTGTATATAAATTATTAAACTTTGACAATTGTAACTTTAAAGTATTAAATTTAAAGTTAGAATACTTTTTAAATTTCGTATGTATAAGTAATATTAGTGCCTGTAACTTTAAATGTATACATTCCTGAACCACTACTGAGATTAAGATTATATATAAAGCAAATAGAGGCTAAATTGAAAACAAATGCGTTAAAGTAAGTCATTGTGCAAAGTTCTGAAATAAAAGAGAAATTATTATCTATCTGTCTGTCTGTCTGTCTGTCTGTCTGTCTGCCTGTCTGCCTACCTGCCTGCCTGCCTGCCTGCCTGCCTGCCTGCCTGCCTGCCTGCCTGCCTGCCTGCCTGCCTGCCTGCCTGCCTGCCTGCCTGCCTGCCTGCCTGCCTGCCTGCCTGCCTGCCTGCCTGCCTGCCTGCCTGCCTGCCTGCCTGCCTGCCTGCCTCGCCTGCCCTGCCTGCCTGCCTGCCTGCCTGCCCTGCCTGCCTGCCTGCCTGCCTGCCTGCCTGCCTGCCTGCCTGCCTGCCTGCCTGCCTGCCTGCCTGCCTGCCTGCCTGCCTGCCTGCCTGCCCTGCCTGCCTGCCTGCCTGCCTGCCTGCCTGCCTGCCTGCCTGCCTGCCTGCCTGCCTGCCTGCCTGCCTGCCTGCCTGCCTGTCTGTCCTGTCTGTCTGTCTGTCTGTCTGTCTGTCTGTCTGTCTGTCTGTCTGTCTGTCTGTCTGTCTATCTATCTGTCTATCTATCTGTCTATCTATCTGTCTATCTATCTATCTATCTATCTATCTATCTATCTATCTATCTATCTATCTATCTATCTATCTATCTATCTATATATATATATATATATCTATCTATCTATCTATCTATCTATCTATATATATATATATATATATATATATATATATATATATATATATATATATATACACCGACGTTTCGCATAAAAATCGCACCTGGGATCTTCGAGGTTGTTCTCGCTCCAAGTCTGAAGTCTAAATGAAGGAAGCGTTCACCTGCCAGCTCCTTTTATAGACTCCGTATGACGCAAATAGAAACTGGATTGACGTAGATCTATCCGCCATTAACGTAGATTAGCCCGGCTGTTTAGGTCCAGTGAAAAGGCCTCAGCACGATCTAACATACAAACACAATTGAGCTCAGTCGTCACTCGTCACGTGCATTTAGTTCACCCTGTTTCTCTAACAATCCTAACTCTAAAAAACCCGTGATGTATTAAAAACACGTTTTCAATTTTGTATACATAATATATGATAATTACTTCAGAATGTGTTTTCACTTAGTTTTAAAACTAGAGTATTGTACACATTTTAAAATGTTTAGTTTCCTGTCATCACCATAATTCCTGCAATCAGCAATATGTTTAATTTTCTAATACATACCTTGTAAAAATTTTAAACACATTTTTATTATTTAGCGTAGTTGCGCTCGCTGAGTTATCAGGACTGATGTTCGTAATCCACTGTTCAGACATGACTGACTTCTGCATAATTGTTCTAACACGAATATAATTCAAAATGTGATTTTTAATTTCACACTTTTGACGTTAAAAAGTCTTATAATTCGACCCCTATGTTACAAAAATTCCATGATCAGTTTGTTTCTATAAGTACGCCTACGGGACGTCGATATGTGGTTCTGGTATATTCTTCGCGGATTTATTCCCTTCATCAGGACGTGTCACAATTTTATTTCCGCTTACAACGCTCTGCAGCCGATCTTGTTTTCCCTCACAAATCTGGAACTGACGAAGCAGAAAAGATTGAAGATCCCCGCCTTGCCCCTTCCCAATTTGCATGTTCGCTTCTTGGGCTTAACCTTATCTCTGCTAACCTAAACCCTTGTCCTGATAAGCTTTAGAGACAAAAACTCCATCCCTAAACTGCTTGGCTCAGCTATGAATGCTTAATGTATTACAGACAAAGAGGGGTGACCTTTTGAAGTTGTATTAACTAATTACAAGGATAACTAAGCGCGCATATGTCTCGCGTGGGGAGTTAACACGTTAAATTACTGGAAGTTGTATTAACAAAAATATATTTTTAGCGAATTCCAATTTGGAAATTAGGAATTAGATTCTGACCTCTAAATCACTTTTTGAGGGGTCGTTAAATTTTGTATATTTTTTTAGGTATGTTAACACTCTCACGTTTGCAATTTTAGTTTGATTCAAACGTGGCACAAAAATCGATTTTTGTAATTTCTTGGACGAGTTCGTTATAAATCAAAATTCGTTTAACAGTTTCAAAATAGCCGTCATTTTAACTCTCGAAAAAATCATACATTTTTTGAAATTCTGATTTTACCATCGTTATCAGCGTAAAAACTGCATAAATTAGCATTTTCAAATTTCAAAATTCGTTGAAATTAGGAGTATTAGTTTGACGGTGGTCAGGGTTTATTTTCGTATTTTCAATGCATTCTGAATTTCAAAATAATAATATATGTACATTTTAATACTATAATGATTTAATTAAAGCTTCGAAAAGAGGGTACGATAAAACAAATACGTTTGGAAATTTGCTTCCATGACGTCAGGGAGACTGCTGCGTGCCGCGACTTTTTCTTTTAAGATGTTAGCAACCTTCCATGTCTTACTGTTGAAAATTTTCCCGAGCTTTTGGTGTCTCCAACGCACCCGGTGTTTTAAAACTTAATAACAATTATTTTATACTCACCTACAATGCATGGACCGTCTCTCAAAACATTTAGAGTACGAAATTGTCTTAACCTGAATTTTAAACTTCGTTTACATTCATAATAACACTATTTAGGTTCATAATAACACTATATATTATTATATAAAATAATAATATATGTACATTTTAATACTATAATGATTTAATTAAAGCTTCGAAAAGAGGGCACGATAAAACAAATACGTTTGGAAATTTGCTTCCATGACGTCAGGGAGACTGCTGCGTGCCGCGACTTTTTCTTTTAAGATGTTAGCAACCTTCCATGTCTTACTGTTGAAAATTTTCCCGAGCTTTTGGTGTCTCCAACGCACCCGGTGTTTTAAAACTTAATAATAATTATTTTATACTCACCTACAATGCATGGACCGTCTCTCAAAACATTTAGAGTACGAAATTGTCTTAACCTGAATTTTAAACTTCGTTTACATTCATAATAACACTATTTAGGTTCAGTCTTACCATCTACTATTCGTGAATTTTGAATCAGACAACAATGGAAAAACTCATTATTATGTCAACAAATAAACATTAATGAAAATAACAACTGATATTTAAACATTTCAATAATTTCTCTTCATAAAAAATAGTTTTTTCTGGGTTTTAACAACAAATTATGAAACCAAATCCATTAAAAATTGTTCAGTATTTTTCAAAGACCTGTTATGGATGGCATTCTTTAACGGGCGTGCGTTTTACCTCCCCGCTGGACCACCGCAGACAGATGGCAAAGCCCCCGGGACAGGGTAGACATTCATCCTTTAATTAAAGAAGTACAAACAGCGTCAGGCAAACTTTACACATCGGTTCCTGATCAATCGGGTTATAGGTTAGGTTAGGTTAGGTGTGTTTGTACTGCGGAAGGGGAAATAATGCTATTGGTATCGCTTACAAGTTCAAACTGGTTTTGAATATTAAATATACAAATTGATAAGACAAAAATATACTCGTATTGAAGCCTATATTGAATATAGTCTATATTGAAGGTCAAAAAAGGTTGAAAGTTGTTTGGTTAAATTTTTGGGATTAAAACAATTAAAGATGTCTTTTATTATTGAAATATTCTAAAATACACACAAGGGAAATTACTTCTACCAAATAAGCTTAGAAAGTAGACACACTCTGTAACTTGTTTCTACTAGATAATAGACATGATATAAAAATTCATTAAATAGCTTTCGTAATTCTCTTTTGAGTACTAAGGTATCAGATTCAGGTGTAAAAGTCGACAGGAAGATGGAAAACGCTCAGAAAACAGATATAATATTACGCGAAGTGTTAGAAACTCGGTTTGGTTCTGAAAATTACTTCAAAACACATTTTTAAATTAGCCGTTTCGCTACTTAAAAAAATAATATTAAAAAAATAATAAAAACAATAATAATTATAATAACAACAATAATAATAATAATCACATTTTAAAGCATCAAGTATAGCCTATATGTTTGTGTATATTGAGGGGTTACAAAAATGAACCATGAACAATGTAGAGCTGATTTTGAGATTTCAATGAAATTAAAACAAAAAACAATATAATTTGTACAGATTTTAACGCAGATTATAGTAATACGTAAAATTAATAAAAGTTAAAAAAATAAATAATGAATGAGCACCATCTTGAATTTCATAAACGGAAACAAAATTTCAAATATAACAGAGATGAAATAAAAATTCACTTCACTTTGCCAATAGAAGGCTCTAATACATTCTTTTATAATGTTTTTTATATGTTTGATTTTTATAATTTAAATTACTCATTAAATGGATCGAACTGAAACCTTAAACAATTTGGATTCGCTCCTGTTTTGGCTTCTCAAAAACTGTGCAACACTAAAAATGTTTTCTTCTTTGTTAAAATTACGAATGTCCTGAGAACATTTTTGTATTAACGTTTTTGTTGTCTTCTATGCAAGTGTCGTTTATTGCAATATGGATATTACAAATTTAGTACTTTATTAAATTCGCTGTTACCAACATAAATATTTTATTTGAAACATTATGTTTGGATCTTTGTGAATGATTATGGTAACAACAAACTCGTCTT
This sequence comes from Callitettix versicolor, assembly GCA_022606455.1. Taxonomy (NCBI): domain Eukaryota; kingdom Metazoa; phylum Arthropoda; class Insecta; order Hemiptera; family Cercopidae; genus Callitettix; species Callitettix versicolor. The sequence continues at coordinate 63,410,539 of CM040190.1, read as the reverse complement.
AAATTTGTTTGGAAATCTGATTTCATCATTACAAATATCCAAACCTGATTGGATAAATTAGGCCTAATTCTTATAGTACCACATATGTACAACTGCCAATTGTTTTGAACATGACCACATGTTTTAGAAAAAGGATTATTTTTAAAAACGAAAATTACGATCGCCTTTAATTTAGTTTTTATGCATTTTTAAACGTCTTCAGTTGAAATGGTATAAGCCTTTCAACATGAATTCGTGGCGATAGAAATTTTTTGTAACGTTTTTTACAAATTTTTTGTTGTACGTTTTACAATAACTTTTGATATTTAGTTTTCGCCAAATCAATTAAATCACTATTAAATCTTGTTTTCGGACAATTAAAAAAAATTTCAGAGCTTCAAAAAAGTATAAATAAATAACAACAAGGTTATTTGTAAAAATGAAAAACTGCATTTTCCTTATTTTTCGTAATGTACAAGTCAGTTCTTTCATATTTTGGTAGGAAAAAATCCGTGTTTTTCATTAGCAAGCAGTAGAATTTTTCAGGATTTAAAAAAAAATTATTACTCATTCAATCCAGAAAGTAAGAAAATTGTGTGTCTAGTTCTGCCACTAATTTCAATACAGTACTAGCACAAACTTCAATTGTTCTTTTTTAAAACAAAAGTTTATGTTTTGCTGAGTTATTGTATTATTGTATTATATTACTTTGTAAGAAACTGTTTCTCGATTTTAAAGAGTTACGTAGGCTCCGTACTGAAAACGTTTTAAGTAGTAACAAAAGCCAAAAAATGAATTTTAATACTAAAAAAAGAAGTGGCGTTGTTTGTGTAATTACTGAACACTAAATACTGTACTTTAAAAGTATAGATACACAGACTATTTCTGATTTGTTGGTTTCACTCCCTGTCACGAAATAATATGTAGATTTAAAGGTTCATCGAACTATATAACATTCAAATAAGAGCAATACCCGAAGTATATTGCTCCTTTTTATTTATAATTAAAAATTTACCAGTATCTGATAACAAAATTAGGCATACATTACCTAAGAAATGTTCTATAAATTCTGAATAAATTTGGTTCAATCGGAACCCTCGGGCAACCAAAAACATACGAATTATTATTTTCTCAAAGAACATTACATCTTGAGTTATTAAGCATTGAAAACTCTCCTGGTTAATTAACACTAGGGTTAATAAAATCTAGTTTATTTTGCATTACTAAATAAGCGTGTCGAGATAAAGTTCGGGAGTAAAATCTATATTAAAACTAAACCGTTTTAAATTATGTGAATTAAATTTTAGAAAAGTTTTCCTTAATTTACGTTTTGAGTTCAAACACAATTCACAATATCTGTTAAAAATTACGAAAAAATATATTGAATGGTTTAGTTAAAAGAAAATTAAAAGTCACATTCTATTAAAAGTTGATGTTTTCTTAACAGAACCGATTTTTTTCATTTGGAATAATTGTTTTTGCACACTATGCTCTTTGTTCATAGAAAGCGATTTACTGTTGTTAATTATAACAAAATAGAAATAGTTTCGATTATGTTTTTCATACAAATTTATACAATTAGCGGTTTCAAACTAAGTTTATTGTTATTCTTTGACGATATATAAAAAACTGTGACGGTCTTCATCCGTCTTATATACATTTTGGGTAGAAAATATTTTTGTCAATAATTATTAGCGCATTTCCATTGGAAAAATGAGCTATTGGAATGGCCATTATGGTAAGATCAATGGTATTTAGATACACGGTAGCGGCCACGCGCATGTCCCCCCACCACTTGCCGGCTCAACTACGTCATCGAATCTAGCTCAGACGTAGTGTTCAGTAGAAAACAGTTTGTAATGTTAGTGTTAGTAACTGTATTATAGTAATTACAATAGTAATTCCTTATATCTAACATTAATAACGCTGTTAATTACAGTAAGTAATTTAGGTCCATAGCTTGAAAAATTCCAGGTTATTTTTTGTTTGAAAGTTAAAAGCACATCACACTATGAATTACGTATCTGCGGATTTTCCGTGACGATTATGTGATTGACTGTGAAAACGCACATTTTAAATAAAAAATTAACAACAAATTAAATAGCACATAGACGTATGCCTATTATGCAAACAGTAAAATAAAACATACGTATTTCTTAGAACTTATGTTTCAACACATACACACACACACACACACAATATATATATATATATAATTATTAATATATAGATAACAAACTATTTTTGATACCTAGTACAAGTTATTGTAGTTTACTGAGTTTGATACTTGTCTTCCTTCCGGCATCAGTGGATTTATTTCCGTAACTTCTTTTTACAGACTTCTTTTTATTTAAAGATTTAATCCTCATAAATGAACGGGAATGGACGTAAATTTTCATTTCTTAAACATTTCATTTCTTCTACAAAGACATTATTTACAACGATATTTGTATTAAAATTACTGACTACGGAAGGGTGGGTTTCATTTACAGAATTACACGTTACAATTGCACCAACGTCATTTCCATTTACAGGTGATTTTCCTGGTAGATTTCCATCGGACTCGTCAATAAGTTTTTTTAATGTTTCTTTGTTTTCAAGTTTTTAATCCTTGCAGTTCGTTCAGAATTGATACATTTATTTTCAACGGTGAGAATGTTAAAACGTGGAATGACACCGGATTTCAGCTGTTTTTTAGGTTTCGTATTTAGTAATTCGGATTTAAAATCCCTTTCGAAATCATCGTCATTAAAATGAAGTGAACAGACTTTAACATTATCAAAATTAAAATGATCTTCTCGTTTACACTCATGAACCCACGCTTTTCTCAGGCCTCCGTCTTTTGGAATTCTGTGAAATGTAATTCCTTTCCCTTTACAATTCTTATCATTATTATAGCAATTGGCAATAGCACAACCAGGCATTGTTATGCATACACAATTATACAACAGAAAACAAAACAAATTATGTATTTTTTAGGATTCAAAACATAGGCTACTTAAATATTTTCTTACACTTATTAAACCTCGACCACAAAACACAATTATCACCTTTTATTTAAAACACCTTTATTTACACAAAAAAGACCTTTTACTTAAAACACAACACTTTTAAGTAAAAGGAAATTACATAAAGTAGCAGACACAGTAAATGGAATTGTATTTACGGTGGTATCAGTGAAGAGTTAGATTCAGTGAGGTCACGCGCGCGGTAGTCTACTGCGCACACCCTCCGTGGCCCCTACCGTGTATCTATATATCTATATACCGTGGTAAGATCCTGACCCGGAATCTTGAGATCAACACCGACCGATCTTGATCCCCTTAACTTAGTTCTTTAATCTGCAAAATTAGTTTAAAAGTTTCAAAATGCTGCTATTTTAAATCACAATATTATCGTCTGAATTCACCATCGTAATTAGTATTAAAGATTAGTGCAGTTTTGTAATTTTAATTTTTTAAAAATCCGTTGAAATTAAGAATTCTTTTGACGACGGTCAGGGTTCGTTTTCTTATTTTCAATTTACACGTAATTTTAAAGTTTCAAATACAGATTTTAGGCTGATTATGATGGTGAAATTAGAATTTCAAAAAAGCTAAGGCAAAGAAAAATATGTATGGAAATTAGGTTATATCAAGTTAGCGTGGCAGCGTGATTATTTGATCTTTGTGTTTCAGTTAATTTATCGTTCTCGTATCATGATGAACATTTTCAGGTGACTGTTTTTGCAAGTCTGGAAAATACAAAACCACAGACTAACAAAGAGCGGGGTTGGCCCGCGATATGGACAGGTGCTTATTATAAAAATTAAGTCCGGTAAAATTCTTAAACCTGGAAAAACAGTTACTCAGGCTAATTTGTTTTACAAATTTTTCATTCGCCCGCATCGCCACGCCCAGAGATTAACCCGTGCTAATTTCCAACCAAGTCGGGGTGTATTTTTTCAAGTGGACTGCTAGCAGAGGTCGAAAGGTCATTCGTTCGTTAAGCGTCGGCGTCTGGAGCGTCGCGTCACGCTGCGCAGTGGCCTCCTCTCCTATTGGTTAACCCTTGACCCCACCCTAACCCTTGCATCCCTTACCTTATTAAACAGTTGCATTTGGAAATAGTTTTACATCCACTTCTACATAACGTATTTCAGAACTGCTTTGTCGTTTATAACGAACTCGTTAATTAATTTAGTAATGAATGAATGCAAGGACCTGTATAAACTTTCTATAATCCTATTTAGATTAAACAACAAGACGAAATTATTAGTCTAAATGTACCCAAAATTACCAGTTAAAACATTGCAGAAAACGTTGAACAATTTTTAAACCCATTATTATAGGACGAAAATAAACAATTTTAAATTCCATTACAAATGGAATTATCAAATTTTTAATGTACAACCATAATATCACTATTGAAAAAAATTCTTTCTGTTCCTGTATTACTTATCAGTGTAAGCGCTTAATTATTAAATATTAAATGCTTTGAAAATCCCGATATTCATTTAGAAATATTCCTATATTTTTTATTAAATTTTATGAAAAGAAACGGAATTTGTTAGAAGACGTTGAGAATTTTGTTCTAATTTTCACTGCATTAATTAATTATTTCTGATGTATTGAATGGTCAAAAACAGATGTGTACACACAAATATTTACAAAAATAACCGAGTTAGTGAATTATGGACAAGAAGACAGAGAAAGCCAAAATAGCGAAAGTGTATTTTTCAATAGTAATTTCTTTAATTTAACCTTATTTGAAATTCTGATTTCACTATCGTAATCTTCATATATTAGCATTTCAATATTTTAAAATTACTCTGGAAATAAATACTGATTTTCGTCAAATTTAATTTCTCAATTTCAACGAATTTTGAAAATTCAAAATGTTTTTGTTTTGTTATTAGCAACGAATTTGTTCAAGTTATTAGCAAAAATCGATTTTTGTGCTAAGTTTAAATAAAATAAAATTTGCTAATCAAAACTGCGAACTTAAACATACTATATCTCTCTCTCTCTCTCCCTCTCCCTCTCTCTCTCTTTCTCTCTCTCTCTCTCTCACACACACACACAAACATATGTATATATATAAAACATCTATATAGTCAATCATTACTTTCAGAAACAACTAGTTCTATAGAAATACCTAAAAGACTGAAACTTTAGGTATTTCGAATATTTAGTGTAGTAGACAAAGCAGCGACTCTGAAATGGTGATTCAAATGTTTAGTGGACAAGGTAGTAAGTCTGAAACGGTGATTTAAATGTTTAGTGGACAAATCAGTGAGTCTGAAAAGGTGATTCAAATGTTTAGTGGACAAGGCAGCGAGTCTGAAACGGTGATTCTAATGTTTAGTGGACAATCAGTGATATTACCCTTCCGTAAACACGTGTTTATTAGCTTGGTGGTTGCCGCCTCGGTGACCTAGTTGATAGCGTACTAGGCTTTCACCCCGAGGACCCGGGTTCGATTCCCGGTGAGGGCTTGGCATTTTCATACGCTATAAATCATTCCACTGTCTGTATTAGCCCGAGTGTGCACAATAATCGGACGTTAAACACCAAAAAAAAAAGTTGTTATTTTATATACACAATACAAAATCAATCATTCTGATCAACATTTTATGCTCAATCAGTCTGTCGTATTGCTCTTTTACACATAGGCTAAAGTGCTTATTAGACTGAAGATTTTAAAGATACACTATCTAGTTAATCAGTCAGTGGTATTATTCTTCTATACGTCAAAGTTTATTAATATATTAATATCGTTGTTGCTTTAGCAATACAACGATCAATCAATAAGTGGTATTAAGGCTACCTTTCCTATACAAAGGATAAATGCCTATTAGCTTTGAGATTTTGGAAATACAGTAACCAGGTAAAAAGTCAGTGATATTGCTGTTCGCTATGTAAATGTTTATTAGTTTATTGGTTTTAGTGATACAGTGATCAACCAATCAGTCATTGGTATTGCCCTCTTATACACTGGCAAATAGCTTATTAGCTTAGAGATTTTTAAGATGCAATTTTTAATCAGTTATTTAGTAAGTGGTATTACTCTTCCATGCGTAAATGTTTATTACTTTAATTATTTTAGATATACAATGATCAATAAATCAATCATTAGTATTTCCCTTCCGTAAGTAGATTTTGATTGGTTAAGATATTTTAGAGAATAATGACCAACTCATCAGTCTGCGATGTTTTCAGGTAGTGATGTTGTTTTGGCATCAAAAACACTAAAACCGTCATCATTGGTTAAGAAGTTGCTGAACCAAGATTGCGTGCTGGGATGATGTAATGCAAATGAAATTTAATTTTAGTTTTGACGAAATGACTTACTAGATTAATACTGTAAGATCTGTTCGGTTACCGTATCTCGACAAACAGCCTCGCCTCCACCAATTTATCAAACACAAATACAACTTGTAGGGTTTAATTTAGGGGATGAAAGCGACATCATACCTCCCGCCCAATTAGGGTGTTACTATTCAAACTCAAAACACAGATATGTGAAATAATTAATGCCCGGCTAGACTTTGAACCGACGATGGGGTGCGTTTAGGGAAATCAGTCTAACTCTTCCTCTTAAATGTAAATACTATGCGAAACCAAGGATAGTTATGTTTTAGTTTTGTGCGTCGATTTTAGCGTGCGAGTCAAGCTAATTACATAATTAACCAGGTTTTACATTTTATATAATTACTGTTAAAATATCTCCAACAAAGTAATTCATGAAATATATACTCTTTCTAGAATTACTGTTAGCCGTTCAAAGGAATGAAAACTAAAAATGACAATCTTAAGACCTATTTAAGAAAACAGGAAGTTTATGAAAACTGAGAAAACAATCTTAATGACCTATTTAGATACAGCGGAGAATTTCTTATTTATTTATTATCTCACATGATTCAGATTCAAATAAAAACTCAACAAATTTATGGTTTTAGTCCTTTAAAAGCCCTAATTAAAAAAATGTGGACTTAAAGTGAACCTGTTCGGATAATATTTTTGATATGTTTGATACCATAAATATTCTTTGATTCAAGTCAAAAATTCAAAAATTTACTTTTATTTGCCCTTTAAAGGTACAAAAAATCCTACTTTTTTCAATTACAGTAACATACTTAAACTCAACACAATTTTTAAAAAAATTGATAACGCACTTGAAATAACCAGCTTATAAATCTTTTATGAAAATAAAATTTTCACACAGAAGTGTGTGTGTGTGTGTGTGTGTGTGTGTGTGTGTGTGTGTGTGTGTGTGTGTGTGTGTGTGCGCGCGCGCGCATGCGTGCGTGCGTGAGTGCAAGAGCTGCACAATATGTCACTTATATTAAAGGCATGACAAAAAGTGACTTGGAGGTTAGAATTCATGCTCATTTCAAGGTACTTTTATGACCGTTCCAATAGCTCATTTTCCCACGGAAATTTGCAATCAAAATCATCTCGTCTCTAAATTCATTTATTTGTCAGTGCCTTTTCACTATTGAATGAAATTCAGCGTGAACCTTCACTGTAACGTTGTACAGGACACGTAATGATGCAACAAGGACGCGGAAGCAATTATCACGATTGCTTGATTCATCTCGTTAATTGCCCGACACGGGATTTTTAACGCCCGCCGTCAGCGAGCAGGAGGCCGGGACGCCGCGACGCACTTACCCGACATTATCCTGTGCCGGCGCAGCTGTGCGTCGCTTTAATTTAGATTAACTCTGTCGCGGCGTTCATTACTTAAAAACAGTCTGCACTCACTTTGTTACGTGTTACCGCCTCGTTCGCTGCGCTAGTACAAAGTTCTGTAGTGACGTCAAATTCTAGTTGACACATTGCACAAGTATGACGAGTTAAATTATGTCCTTTCGAGCACTTCAACAGCAAGTAATTGCACTGCTGGAGATACAGACAAGTAAATAAATTCAAAATTAATATTTTTTTGTAAGGAAGGGTGGTTTTACTGTTAAGAGCAACTTTTATCAGTATGTCACGCACTTGCGAATGAAGGGTAGATTTCTTCCTTAAGGAAAAGCACTTTCGATGACCCTGAACTTATACTTTGTACCCTCACGTTATGAGGACGATGAGGACTTTTTGTGTTTGGCTTCATTGTAGCTCTGTTTAAGTTAGGTTTCATAAACCAAAACTTAAGTTTAGATGCAAAAATGAAAAGTTTTAAATCTATTTAATTTTTTATAAATCAGACGTACCACTTACAGAAAGTTAGGGTTGATCTTTCTCCAAGTATTTCTTTTATGAAGGAAAATAGAATCGAAAATTATTATTATGTATGGCAGTGTAATCAAACGAGAATAGCACAAGGATGACAAACATTATTTTTATTTACATGCAGGTGTAAATAGTAGAAGGTCAAACATTTAATGCAAAAAAAAAAAAAAACACGCGCAGCATTTTAGGTTGTGAAAACCATTGGCAAGATCATAAAATTGATTATTGTGAAAAATTCAGACGCCTATTTTGTACAGATTAGAACAAAGATTTTAATCATAAATTGAATAAATATAACAGTAGTTCCAACTATTGTTGGGCTTAAAGATTTATTTTGTTCTTTCTTTTCAGTTACTTCGTCAACTTTAACTGAAATTTGATACTTAAGGTAATCTTTAATTATGTTGAAAATCTTATTATAATTTGAACAACCGTTTTTTTTAAACGAAACAATTTCCTTTAATTTGTTTTCGTTCGTTATTAGGATTCAGAGCTATATACTATATTTGTCGTAAAGGTCAAATTACTGGTCTACAACATAAAGTTTTTTTAGAAGTTGTTAACCAATAATTTGGGCAAGGCCTAACTTGATTTGAACCAAAATTGGATATTATAAATATACTTGAAAACAGTCAGTAGTTTTTAGGTTAAATTTATAACAATTAACAGATTAAATAAAAATAAAATATATGTTTCTATTAATTTATGATTTTTGGTTGATAATTACGCCTACCACAGTGCACTTTATCACATCGTCACTATTTATTGTTCTGCCTTATACAGTCACAGGTTTTAGAAAGCATAGTTAAGATCAGAGAGAGAGATGGTGCTATTGACATTTCTTGTTGTACGACTGAGATGGTGCTATTGACATTTCTTGTTGTACGAGTGAAACGGAGCTATTGGCATTTCCTATGATTTTTATGATCAAAGTAATGCCCAGACATTAGCAGAAAGGTCGACCACATTTTATACTGTCGAAGTCAGTACTGGTATTTTCTACGGCGAACTTTGCCAGAGCGAAGAGATAAATACGATCAAAAGCTAAGAATTACTGAAAGAAAGGTCAGTAGACATATTTATAGAGGCTATACAAACGCTGATAAGATGAAGAATGGTCAAATTTTTCAATTAGATGAAAGAATAGGTATTTTATATCAGGTTGTTTGTTGTTTAAAAAAATTATGTTCATATTTGGGCTAAAACAAGACAAAATTACGGTTCATAACCATCCGATTTACCGTTTAGTCGCTGGTTCACTAAAAACGAGCACTGAAATTTGATCGCAAAACCCTAACAAGAACGGATATCAAACAACGCAGTGTATTGATAAAGCGCTAAAGTGAATGGAGCCAGGAGGGTGGGTAAAGAGGGGCGGAGAGGGGTTGATTGGACATTCATAAATCAATGCAGGGCCCAAGCACAAAGCCACAAAGACGGACAACGCCGGACTATAGATATTAAAAATTCCAATTTTGTGTCTTGAATGGAAACGCAAAAATCTTGCCCGTCACAAAGGGGTATTACTCCTCCCTCCCCATTCGTGTCAACAATGTGTATGGGTATCCGTTAGCCTTTGGGGTTTAGGTTTTAATACGCTCAGTTATTTGAAACAGCTCAAACGGTTTTATAACAATTAATCCACCCTTATGAAATAGTAATTTCGAAATTGCAATGCTTTGGTGCTACAGTGGGTGCAAATAATGTAATTTTATACATCAGTTGTTAGTTGTCTTAACTTTTAAGGTTTTCTTGACTTGGATTGGCATCCGTCTTATCAACATGTTTATACCAACAATACAGATGGAAAAAACTAGTTTTGCTCGCTGGCATCAAGTTCCTGCAATTGACTGAAAGTGGAGAAAGTGTCTTTTAATACAAACATTAGCCATTTCAATGGCTAGTGAATAAACTCAAGCCGACACACACTTAGGTTTTGTGCAGGCCAGGTTTGTAGGCTCTGCGCACAGCTAAAGTAATGGATTTGTGTTTTGCTGCTACTTGTATATCACAATAGCTGATAATATATTTAGTTCTCTAGTAATATAACCTATCGATTTCCTTGAATCCCTTCACTGCTGTTAGAAAAACTTCACTGCTATTACTGAAATTATTATTTCACTTCTTTATAAAAATATCATTATTCATAATTCATAATTCCTTATTTGTTAATCATTATTCAATATTTAATAGTCAACATTCAACATTCAATATTCAATATGCACAATGTACTATTGCGTTTAATGTAGTGCGTAACGGTGTTGAGCGGAGTCGCTGTTTTTACATTTCATATAATTACTGTTAGAATTACTCTTCAACAAAATAATTCTTATAATTCATATACTCTTTCCAGAATAACTTTTGGCCCTTCAAAAAACTGAAAACCAAAAAAGGTACTATTTTAATGACATATATTTAGATACAGCGGAGAATTTTTTATTTATTTAATATATTAGCGATATTGGACTTGGAGGTGTATGGACTGATTAAAGTGCTCCAATGAGGGCGTAAACTATTTAAAAAAGTACATGATCTATTCAGATTTAAATAAGAATTCAAAAAAATAAGAGTTTTAGTTCTTTAAAAACCCTAATTAAAACAAATGTGGAGTTAAAGTAGACGTATTCGGATTAAGGATGAAATTTTCGATAAGTTTAATACCATAAATTTCCTTTGATTCAAGTCAAAATTTATTTTTAATTGCTCTTTAAGGGTACAAAAATTCTACTTTCTTCAATTCAAATGGCATACTTAAAGTCAACTAATTGGTTTTTTAATTTGATATCGCACTTGAAATGACCAGTACATAGCCTAATTTTTCTATGAAAATGAAATGGTTACAAAGTGTGTGTGTGTGTGTGTGTGTGTGTGTGTGTGTGTGTGTGTGTGTGTGTGTCCTGCACTCTAGCGGTTACAATTTTGGTTCAATTGATTCAACATGACACAAAATTATTCTAAAATAGTATGAGCTAGTTTCTTTGTCATTAAAAATCTGACGAAAACCAACAAAGTCCAGTTCTTGTGTCTTTCAGGGAAGAGACGATCTCTGTGCCAGATTTGGAGCGGCAGCACTTTCATTGGCCTAGAAACTGTATGTATACCCAGAATTGTGTACTCTAGCGTACAGAATTGCCTCCCAATGGGTATCTTGTACAGTCAAGGAGGATGTTTGGAGGTCCAGCTAGATCCCTTACAGCCGATGCTCTCGGGCAGAACAGGACAGATAGGCCTATGCGGAGAGTAAAGAAATTTCAGACGGGTCACTGGACATCCAGCAGTCATCTACACAAAATGGGTTTTCACTTGACAAATCCTTTGTATAGAAAATGTGATGCAGCTGAGGAAACAGCTCAGCACATAATTTCTGACTGTCCAGCTTTAGACAGAAAACGACTTGAATCTCTAGGCACTCGCTGCCAGTGGGGGTTAAACCATGGAACAGGGCAACATCACCGCGTATCTCTAAACATCTGAGATTTGACTGAGAATGTTGAATCTGTGAACGAGGGTGCATAAAAGCAGAGTGGCAAAAATCAGGATCATGGAAGTCCTGCCAATCTAGTGGGAAAAAAGAAAAGCCCTACCGATTGCTTCTGAAGACTAGACGCGGGTGAGGGTCGGGCAGAATTGACTGGTCTATAGCGCTCATTCATGTGATTCGTCAAACTAAAAATCATGGATCAGACAGAATTCAAAATTATTTCAGCTGCATAGGCCGAAAATAATAAATGTGTAAATTTGGTAAACGATAAAATGGCAATAATTAATTAAATAATCTTAAACAATTTATTTTATCTAAGTAAGTTTGCCCATAAGGGGCTACAGCGTAAAGGGGATAAGGGACCCTTAGATCCGCAGATCTGTGTGTGTGTGCGCGTGTGTGTGTGTGTGTGTGTGTGTGTGTGTGTGTGTGTGTGTGTGTGTGTGTGTGTGTGTGTGTGTGTGTACATATATAAACAGACACACAAATGCACATATAGGCATATTTTAAAAACGTATCTACTTTTTATCACCTAAAAGACATAAAATCTGTTAAAACTGATATCAATTTTTTTGTAATATATTTTTTACTTTTTACGAAATGGAGAAATTAACAACCATACAGAAATACAACCTTGATAAATCAGATAAATCTGGAAATTAAAAAAAAATTAGTGGACAAAATGTTGATTACACGTTTACGTGAACTCATCAAATATTTGAATCGATAGTCAACACGCTGTCCCGCCTCGTACAGTACCTAGAACCTAAAACAATGGCTCGTTCTGGTCTGACTTGTTATAACGTGTATTTAATATGTTTGGGGTAAATTAGGGGTTGAAATTAATTACTGTAATCATTGATCCGCGCCAAACAATGGGGCTGGAGGGGGCGGTAACTGAGACGCTTGATTAGCCTTGTCAAAGAGTCGCTAATTAGCCCCCTCTAGCCCAAGCCCCGCTGGGATCCATTACATTGGGGCAGATGAAGCAGTGCACACTTCATAAAAGACTTTTGTGCTGTAAGGTGTGTATACACCTTCTAATTAATAAAAAAAACTGACGAAACAATTTGCACAAACTTTCTTTACCAATATGTTGTCTTCGGTAAACATAAAACCAAAGGTAACGTGAAATAATTTTGGTATTAAAAAGAGGGATGGAAAAATTACATTGTTAATGTATCAAGGTTAAAACAAAACTACTAGTTTTTTATACCACTGCTGTTTCTTTGACATGAAACGAATTTACAAAATATTATTCTAATACGCACAAAATGGCGGCACTACAAAATATTATTTTTGTCAATATTTTAAAATTAAATTAAAAAAAACTGAACGGTTAAATTTCAATTCCGTATTTTCGATAACATTTAACATAATTATTTATGCAGATTTTAACGCTGATTACGATAATATAATAGAAAAAGTGTTAAATGAAGAAAGTTATAAAGTTTAACAATTGCTGTTATTTTGAAATGGATGAACGGGTATCAAACTGGGAAACGAACTAATTTAGGCTTTTACCAATGTCTGCCTGTCAAGTGGCCTTGACAATGCTCTAACGAGTGCAACCGTGGTTGGCAAGACACAAATAAAAATCTGGAAATATATAGAAACGTGTTATTATTTTATTATTATAATGGATTTCCATCAAGTACAAAGACCATAAGTACAAATAATTGTGAGACTGTACTTGTAAAAACTATTATGATATTGTATTCGGAATCGGTATCACTTTTAATTTCAAATTAAACTAGCAAAGTATAAGAAAAAAGTACACGTGTGGAAGTCGGGGAGCTACCGACAAAAGCGAAGCTTTTGTTAACGATATTTTTGCTTAGTATATAATTAGTTTGAAAATATGTTTACAAATATCATGTTTTGTTTAAATAAATAAATACGTGAACCTAGCTATCATTTACTGTAGTTATAGGCGCTGTTAACATTCTAAAGAAAGAGAGGCAAGTGGATGAAAATGGAAGTGAAGTGGTTACGAGGAGGGGCCTACCACTCTTCATGTTAACCTTTAGTAATAAAGAAAAAGTAGAAAATATATACAACATAAAGACAATTATAAATATAAAGGTCAAAATAGAACCTCTGCGAAAAATAACAAATACTATACCCCAATGCAAGAAGTGCCAAGGGTTTAATCATACCCCAAAGTATTGTCAAAAGGAAGCCTGGTGTGTGAAATGTGTTGGGAAACACGACACAAGCAAATGCTTAGTGAGGAGGGAAATACCCCCCAAGTGCGTGAATTGTGGAGGGCAACATCTGGCCAATTACCGTGGATGTAAGGTAGCTTAACACTTACAGAAAATAAGAAACCAAAGTAGAAAACCACCAAGCAGAAACATTGTCGCAAAACCTGAAGAAATACAAAATAAAAAGCGGTATGAGAGACATGAAAGTAATAAAGGCAGGTCATATGCATAAACAGTTAAAAACCTGAGGAGAGAAGAGCCGATGGAGAATAATGATAAAGAACTGATTAAAGATCTACTAAGAAATCTAACAGTATTAACAGAAAAATTTGATGAAAAAAAGAAATAATAAGAATATATTCGTAAAGCTTCAACAGCTGGACTCAAAACTAAGTAAAGTAAACAAAGCACGCAAATGAACAGTACGATTAATGTAGCTTGTTGGAATGCCAATGGGCTGCTGCGACACGTTCCTGAGCTGGAGGTGTTTCTTAATAAAGAAAAAATTGACATCTGCTTGATATCAGAGAGCCACTTTACCAGAGAAACACGTGTTCGAATAAGAGGATATTCTTGTTATCATTCTATACACCCTGACAACAGAGCAAGAGGGGGTTCAGCATTACTTATAAAACAGCACCTGAAACTTTGGGAAAACGCTAAGATTGAAGAAAAGCAATGCAGGTTACAATTGTGAATGTAGAGCTTGGGAAAAACAAGAAATTCACTGTTTCAGCAATATACTTCCCTCCGAGATACAGTATTAAAAAAGAAGAATATACCACCTTGTTCAAATCCCTGGGGAATAGATATATCATTGGCGGATACTTCAACGAAAATACTTATTGGGGTTCAAGACTAACCAAAACGAAAGGTAGAGAGATGTTTGCAGCCGTTCAAGAATGCCACTTTAGCTTTTACTCCGGCAGTGAGCCAACATACTGGCCATCAGATAAAAACAAAATACCAGATACAGTTGACTTCTTTATATCCAGAGGACTTTCAGGCAGATACACAGAAATAAAAGTTCACGAAGGGTTAAGTTTAGACCACACACCTATTATATTACAATTAGTGACACAATAATTAAGAAGGAAAATCCAGCAAGGCTTACAAACAACAGAACTAACTGGAAATACTTTCAGGAATTCTTAGAAGACAATGTAAAGCTCCAAGCAGATATTAAAACACCATATCAACTGGAAGAAGAAACTAAACGGCTGATAAACAATATACATCAAGCAGCATGGGAAAGTACGCCGGCCAGACAAACAAATAGAAACACTGACATATACTATCCTGTTGAAGTAAAACAACTAGTAGACCTTAAAAGGAAAGCCAGAAAAAATGGCAAATCAATCGTACCCCTGAAAACAAAACAAGACTCAACAACTTAACAAATAAACTTCAGGAGTTAATTAAAGAGGTTAAAAATCGAACAATTAATAAATACCTAGAAAATGTTACTGCTGGAAAAGACACTGATTACTCCCTTTGGCGTGCCATGAGGTCAAGAAACCTCATTGCATAGATACCACCAGTTAAAATAAACGAAGACACCTGGGCTATAAGTATCTATGAAAAGGTGAGATTTTCACAGATCATTTGGAAAAAGTATTTCGTCCTCTTCCCAGGCAAACGGCAGATGAACACCTACAAAAAAAAAAAAATAAAAAAAAATAGATAAGCAAGAAATCAAACCTGTAAAACTAAAAGAATTAAAAGACGAAATCAAACATAATTTACATCCTAAAAAAGCCCCAGGGAATGATCTGATTACAGGACAAATAGTCAAAGAACTTCCAGAGAAAGCCTTGAGGAAACTGCTGAGCATTGTCAACGCAGCATTCAGGTTACAGTATGTACCTAACCAGTGGAAGGTAGCAGAAGTCATCATGTTACCTAATCCAGGTAAACCACTACATGAGATAACCTCACACCGACCAATCTCATTACTACCAATACTGTCCAAGCTCTTCGAGAAATTTTTTCTGAAAAGACTTAAGGTTATCATAGAAGACAGGAAGCTCATACCGGCGCATTAGTTTGGTTTTCGGGCAAAAAATTCTAAGATTGAACAAGTTCACAGAGTTGTGGAGATAATAGAAGAAGCCTTGGAGAAGAAGAAAATTTGCTCTGGTGTATTTCTCGACGTGGCGTAAGCATTCAATGGAGTGTGGTACCGTGGGCTGGAGTATAAGCTAGAACGGGACCTGCCGGAGCAATTATACAGGATTATGAAATAAAACCTTTGTGAGAGACATTTTCGGGTTAGATACTAATACGACTACTCACAAATTAAAACGATCAATGCAGGAGTACCCCAGGGAAGTGTACTTGGGCCTGTACTGTACCTCCTGTATACTAAGACATCCCAGTTAACACGAATGCCACAGTGGCGACCTCTGCGGATGACACAGCAATATTAACAGTGGATGACAATATTTTGGAAGCAACAGAGAAATACAGAATGTTACTAACACAATAAGTCGGTGGACGAAAAAATGGAGAATTAAGCTCAATGAAACAAAATCTATACACACCAATTTTACCAATAGAAAGTATGAACCAGTACCAGTAGTATTAAATAAAAAACAAGTAACATATGCAAACAGTGCAAAATATCTCGGGATGACACTGGATACAAACTCCGCTGGAAAGATCATGTAAAAAAAAGAACGAAATCTCAAATTAAGTAAAATGTATTGGCTCATTGGAAGGAATTCCGAATTGTCAATAAGCAACAAACTACTACTGTACAAACAAGTGTTACGGCCAGTATGGACTTATGATGCACCACTATGGAGTTGTACCAAAAAAAGCAATAGTGACATAATACAAGTCTTGCAGAATAAAATATTAAGAACGATTGTCAACGCCCCGTGGTATGTCAGTAATGACAACCTAAATAAAGACCTAGGCATTGAACCTGTTGAAGAAATAATGAAGAAGCTCTCGGTTAAGCATCGTCGACGGTTAGAGCAGCATAAGAATAAGGAGATCGTACAATTGCTGAACCGGAGTGACAATCTAACAACAAGAAGGCTGAAAAGGACCAATCCAGTGGACCTCTCAAGCCAGTAAACACATTGAGAACAGCTGGCGGGCTGCAACCCAGCAATCAGTGAAATTACATATGAAGATAGAATTACTAGATGGGGCATACCTCAGTTGTAATAATGTAAAAATAAAAAAAACTGTAGTTATAGTAAAAAATCAATTATTTTATATTGGTTCGTAACGATCAGGTGATTTCATTGAATGGCTGTTAGGATATAATAAGTTTAACGTTATGTTAAATAAATAGCAATAATAACAGCAATTATAAACGTTTATATTAATTTCGAATATATTATAAACGGTTACAACGTGAATGTGTTCTTCAACTAAGGAAAAATACCGAAACCCGAGCAACACAATGTTTTCATATAATACTTGTTTACCGTTATCGAAAAGGAGGTAGAAAAAGAAAGAGGCAGAAAAAGAGAGATGAAATTCGCTTGCTCGTTCGTTCCATATTTTTGTTACATTCTTTCGTTCGGCAGACATTTTTCTATTCAATCCTCGCCAAAGTTTACGCTAAAAGCTTTAAAAATATTATATTATTTATATAAATTTAAATAATTATTTATATATAAATAATTAAAATTAAAGTGAAAATATTAAATCAAATTTCTCCAAATTATGTCGCATTTTGTATTTGATTTAAAGTAAATTGGTTAAAATTGTATTATTTTAAATTTGAAAAAGGTGCGAAGATAAAGAGAAAGCAAGATAGTACATGTAATAATTTAAATATTAAGTGAAATTCTGAAAAGTTCTCAAATTTTATTTTAAAAATACATGTTTTTGGAACTTAAAAATTGGCAGTGTAACAAATAAATTATAAGTAAATGGGAGGAACAATAAGACTTTGGCTTGTAAATTCAAAATATAAAAGCAGATTTTTATTGGTAATTCTAAGTAAGATATACAAGTCCGCCAGGTGGCCTATATAAAGATCTTGATTAATTTAAGCAATATTTTTGTGTAGTTTTTATGTATTTGAAGTTCTAAAGCTTAAAAAAAATGTTTATAAAAAAAAACTGCCTACCCATCCTTGGACCGAACCCATGTTTCCTCTTGTAACTATTTCAACAACTAAGTACACTGTGGGATAAAAAACATTTTCGGTATAATTTTACTTTCGCAATTTTGCTTAGACAAATTGACTAGACGTTTTTGGACTCAGGATGCAGGATCAATCAAGGATGTCCTGCTGCTAATCAATGTCGGCTTGATGTACTGTCCACTTTGACCTCAGGAATTTCATTAGGCAGGAGGGGTAATCTACCCTATGAATCAGAGGGTTGAAGCCACTTCTGTTAATCGTTTCGCCCTGTATCGCTCAGTATGGAGCTACGCGTTATGTCTGAAGAGTGGTGTAGTTTCTACATTATGCAGTTTTAATACATTATTCAATCTGGTATGATTTTGGTTTGTGACCTCACTGTTTCCTTTTTTGCTGCTGTAAATTTGCTTCCATCACGTCAGTGTTCTTTTGACAGCTTGGGTATCACTATTGCTATTTTGTTTGAGTCAAATTCTTAAATATGATGGCCAATTTTTTATATATAAATATTTTATGGGTTGATCGAATAAGGACTTGAATCCAGTTTTTTTTGTAAAAATAAAAATTGAGAAAATTAGTAAATATGAGCAGTGTCTTTATGAAAATCCTAAAATGTCATAGAAATCACTACATTTGTTTAGTCTTTGGTAATTTGATATCCAGGCATAGTTTCCATAAGGAGGAAGGGGTCCTGAGGTTCCAGGGCCTGGGCTCTACAGGTGCCTGGGCATGAGTTCTTTGGGGGGTTACCTGTTTAACATACGGTAAAGCAAACCAATAAATAAAATAAAAACCATTTTAGGCGAAGGGTGACCAACTTTATCAACTTCATAAAAAAACAATAAATAGCCCGCTTTAAATTTTGTGTCCCGAGCCCAAAATTTTATGTGGAAGCCATGCGTCCAGGTAAACAATTTTGGAATCAGAGACCTGAAAACGGATATATCAATTAAAATTTAAAAATTGAATTTTTGTAAGACTATCTTACTTTCTTTATACTTAGTGTAGCAAATTACTGAACCCATAATTGTTAAGAATGAAATTGACTACAAGTTGAGGGAATTTTGAGAATATAAAAATGGAATTGAGTTAAATCGATTGGAAAAAAATAATTAAAAAAAATCTTTTAGGAAAATTTAGAATTTTGAAAATTAACGATTTTAATATAAATATAACTTATTTTGATTCTTAATAGAAATGAGCTACACAATACGAATATGACTTGTGTTCTTTGTATTTGCCATGAAATCCCAGAGTAAACACTTTTTATACGACTGCAGAAGGAGTGTTATGTTTTCAGTACCTGGGTAAGTATGTATGTTTGTTTGTTCCATCATAATTTCTTAACGTTCGTCCGATTTTGACCTACCTTAGCTCGTTGGATTCCTCACTTCACAAGAGTGTCATAGGTTACATAACTTTCATCCAAACCACCCCAATGGGGTAAAATTGGGGTGAAATAGATATGATGAACTTTTAACTAATTTTATATAGGATAAATAAGTTGCTGGGATGCAATCATAAATTCTTAAATAACTAATGTACAAGTGTAAAACATAATTACTAGAGACTAAACAATAGGAATCACTCAGATTCATGGAAAGTAATAGAAAATCACTCACTTCAGAACCAATGGGCCTAGAATTACCACTAAGTATCAGCTGATTCAAGGCGTTGAGCTGGGAAAAATGTCACCCTGAACACAAAAATCGGCCGAGCTAAATCGGTGTTATGAAAATCGGAAGGAATGGTGGATAATCTAGCAATAGGCTTTGTCCAAATGTCAGGCTCGTGGATGACACCGGCTTTTCAAATTAAAGTAAATAACGAACAACGTTCAATTTTTGGCGCGACAAAAATTAAATTTACATGTTAAATTCATACAATAAATGCAGTCGGGGGCTGTTTAGTGCAAATATATATTGAGATGCAGCCCCCGAGTGCATTTATTGTATGAACTTTACATTCAAATTCATAATTTATTAACTAAATACTCGAAAAGTATTCTACAACATTTATTCTAATAGGCCTACCTTATTTTCATCTTTTTAAATCAATTGTATTTTAGATTTTTACTTCTTTTAATTGTGAAATGTATAATTGTTATGTGTTTTAGCAGTCGTATTTTTTATTTGTTTAAGTAATTATTTTTATTCACTTAGATTTGAAAACTTCCTATTACACTCTACTAACTGGGAATGTAAATTTGTATTCTTAATTAATTTTTTAAAATAGATCTATTGTGAAAAGTAAGCTTAAGTTACTTACATTTTCACGTAGAAAAGATTCTCCATTTTACCGTTTCCAAAAATTGGGCGACAACGATTTTAAAAATATTTTACAAACATACAAGAAAGTTCGTGCGATTTTTTTCAAAAAGGTGTCAGTTTTCGGAGCACCCTATAGAATACAACACAATTAAAAACTTGTATAATGGAACGTCACACTTTGACGACCAATAGGAAAGAGCTGTTTTGTTGTAACTTTTCATTGAATTTTCTCGGCCAGAGTGGTGTACCGAGATATTACTTAGGGGATGAAGGGGTGGGATGGAAAGGGTGGTATTGTATACACGGCGTTTGATCCCCTCTCACTTTGCCGATCACATACACTGCACACTGGATATCGTGTTATTAATTTAATGCATTTTACGCTACAAAATCTGTACTTTACGTTGTAATGTTTAGATAATTAGTTTAATGGACCAGCTGTTGTAGAAAGCCTCTATCCTGGTCTGTGGGTCTTGGTTGGATGTTTTTCAAAATATATTTTTCAGTAGGGCCTACGCTGAAAATGAATTAGTAGCTTTCTCTGCGTATTGAGCTTTAGGCCGGGTGGTCACTAAATGCGGAACGGAGTTGCGCCAAGAGGAGAGAACTACGTACTTAAAACCAAACTTATTGTTTTTAATGTAAGCGTGACCACTGAAAGCGGAACTGAGCTGAACAACTCCGCTCATTTCACTTCCCTTTAAGTGGTCACACTTACATTAAAAACAATAGGTTCGGTTTTAAATATGTAGTCCGTTCCGCTCAGCGCTACTTCGCTCCACATTTGGTGGCCACAAGGTCTAATTGTTAGCAAAATTGACTACGTGTAATTTAATTAGTTAGAAATTAATATTTTAATAATAAGGATATTGCAGAAAAATAATAATTTCAAGACGACAAATGAAAATTTAAACTGTAAATATTAAGATCGACAATGATTTTACGGTTAAGAAATATTATATGAAAAAAATTACTAATAATTTCTGTTATTTAACCAAAAGTAAAAATCACGTATCATGTTTTCTCTTCCTTTTTTATTTTAATTACGATAATTTGTTCGAAAATACGACAAATTAGCATAGCTAGTTTTTAACAACATAACCTCAAACTTATTATAACCTATCAGCTGTTCAATGAATTCAGCCCAGTTACTAACTTACATAAATGAGAAATTAACATAGCTAGTTTTTAACAATATAACGTAAAGCGCATTATAGTACATCAGCTGTTCAATGAAATCAGCTGATCTTTACGCATTAATTCTTTTAATATAGTTACCAAAATACAGTTACCAAAAACTAAATTAACGATTCATTTCATATACTTAAATCGGTAAAACTTCTTCGTAATTTTCGTAGTGTAGTGGTTATCATGACCGCCTTACACGCGCAAGGTCTACTGTTCGATCACGGGCGGAAACAGTAATTTTTAATTATAATTTAATATGCGACTTGCGATACGCAAAATATACCGTTATATATCAATATAAATATGTTCCTCACATCACGCGTCCAGCAAAATCCATCACAACCAGGCCTAAAGTAAAATACATGTTAAAAATTGGCCTCGCATTAAAGGAAAAAACCCCTCCGAAATGTGGTTACAAAATTTTAAATTTCCAATTTTAAAAAGCGTTGCATTAATGTTTCAAGCTTCGTGGTAAATAAAATCCTTTTACCAACTTACATTTTATACGACGCCAGCGAGTAATAAATTGCATAAAAGTACCAGCAACTAAAAACCTTTTAAGGAGTGAACTTATATACACTGTTATTGAAAGGATACCAAAGAAATCACTTGGGTGCAAAAATAAACTAAAATCTGAATTAATAAATATAAAATATGTTTTCAGCATTCGATTTACCAGTAAAAAAATACAAATATTTTCTTTCATAAATTATTAAATAAAATATATAAACTACTTCAAAAATTAGCACAAAACAGAAACACAAAAAAAGACGATCCACAAAAGGACAAAACAAATACAGTAGAAGAAGAGATTTACACGCGAAAAAATGTATTTTGTCACACACTATTGTTTAACAAAAAATACATATAGGCCTACTATTTTCAAATTTAGGCAAAAAAGTTAAAAAAGTATATTAATATATAGAATACAGCAAATATGATACAGACTGATAAATGACCAAAAAATTTTTATGAGTCACAAAACAAATGTCGTAAAACAAAACGCAATTCAAAAATAAAATAAAATAACTACGAGTGTTTTTTTGCAAAATTTTTTAATAATTAAATACAGTTTAAATTCGAAAAATAATTATATTTCATACTGTACGTCGGAAAGTAAGAAATATAGTACGCCAGTGAGTACGAAGCACGTGAACCGATTTGTTGACATTATCCAGACAGCTATTATTTACAAAAAAATGAATCACTGCATATTTGCAATAACCGATGATAGATAACACCAGTATCGCTGTTCCACCCCATTAACTGAGCGGTATTATTGCTGTACCCCTGCTTGGCTATATTCAAACGCTTGATTAGGCTTCTCAAAATGACGAATTGATTTAAATTTACGTTGAACGTGTGATTTAAGGTTTGACAACTGGGCGAAATTTGTAAATTATCTGATCACAAAATGCACGAAATGAATCGAGATATTGCAGGAAGATTGACAAGGTCTTGCCTAACAAGGTTATTAATTTTTAGTTTTTAAAAGTTTTAAAAACTATATATACATGTATATATACCATGGCTCTAACGATATGAATTTCACAGAAAGTAATGGTGAAAAATTCACAATTTCAAGTTTTTAAGTTCTGGAGCTCAATAAAGAGGGTTTTCCTTAAAGCTGCCTAGACGGAGTAAATGATTCTTGTTGGGGGTGGGGGTGGAGTGGAAGAAATTTTCATTTATGATTTGAAAAGTAAAATATTTGAAAATTATTTATTCATGGAGAAAAGAATTTAGTACAAGACAATTTTACTGTCTGGATTATTGAATATTTTGTTATCCAACTGAATCTCTTGTTATTTTAGAGGTTAAGCCAAACATAATGATTTTAAAACCACTTACCTTGTGGAAGCGATTTTAGGGGAACCAAAAATGAGTAATTTTAAACCCTTGTTAATATGATAGATCCATCCGTAGTGGGGATTGACACTTAAAATAGTGAATTACCGAAATTAAAGCCTTTTATTATTTATACTAGTATGATTAATTAATTTTGGGGGGATAAATAATGTTTGGGGGGAATTCGCTCCATTAGCTTGGACGAGGATTGGCATCCATTGTTTAGCTAAATAACTATTCAGCTATCTGTGTCCACATCTTTCGATTGTTCTAAATACTTTAAAGGTATAGTTTAGAAAATAATTTTTGGTCAGAAGCACCTGAAATTTAACAAAATCAAGTATTTGGAATTTTTTTTTAAATGATATGAATGCAATTTTACTAAAAAATATCTTTAAATACAGATACAAAAAGTATATAATGCTTTAAAAAAATGCAAAGCTCTAAAATAAGGAAAACTAAAAATCTTACTAAAATGTCTAGTAAATGAAAATTTACAAACAAAATGATTACGTAATCTGAAACATGTTACATGTGTGAATTGCAAAAACAATATCCTAACTGCAATATATTTATTTATAAAAGTAAACTTCAAATTCTTATTTAAACTGT
Source organism: Callitettix versicolor (assembly GCA_022606455.1). Classification (NCBI taxonomy): domain Eukaryota; kingdom Metazoa; phylum Arthropoda; class Insecta; order Hemiptera; family Cercopidae; genus Callitettix; species Callitettix versicolor. The sequence goes on along the minus strand of CM040190.1, from coordinate 63,386,624 downwards.
AAATCTACAAATATAACCAAAATTTAAGTAAAATCTTATAGACAGATCTTGAGAAATTTAGGGTAGTTCCTTGTTTTTTTGTCAGTACTTACTGAATACAATTTTTAGAAAATAGCGAAAGAATGTATAATAATTTTGAATAATTTATTAAAAACATTGTGGTATTTATTGTCTGACTGTACGTAGGGCAATGAAAATTGGTGATCGTGAAAAAAATCGATCTTCATATTTTGGTGGATCCTTGTGTCAGAAAAAAGTGATCACTTTTGTCCAGCAGAAAATAAATGTTTGACCACCTCTCTCTCTCTCTCTCTCTCTCTCTCTCTCTCTCTCTCTCTCTCTCTCTCTCTCTCTCTCTCTCTCTCTCTCTCTCTCTCTCTCTCTCTCTCTCTCTCTCTCTGATTGTGTGTGTGTGTGTGTGTGTGTGTGTGTGTGTGTGTGTGTGTGTGTGTGTGTGTGTGTGTGTGTGTGTGTGTGTGTATGTGCCCGCGCACATGACAACTATTGTCGGATTTTATTGAAATTAGGTCTGTAAATCTAGTTTGCCTATGTTTCGGGAATATTTTTAAAATTTTGCAAGAGCTATATTTAAAAAAAAAATATATTAAAAATAAATTTTTCAAAAAATCTACTCCAAAAACGTGTCTCTAAAATGTGATTCTAATCGAATTTTCCTCACTTATTTAAAAAGTCCATATTTATCAAAGTATGGTTGTAAAAAGTATTATTGAATAATAGATGAAAGGCTTCATTTTTCAAATTCGGATGAACTTTTGAAAAATTTCAAACACGTAAGTCAGTGTAGCAAATATAAAATAAAAGTAATTTACATTTTGTGATTAAATTGGAAAAAATCAGAAATTAACAATGATAGCAGTTGGTTTTTTGTTTTGATTTCGACCTACTTTAGGTAACTAATTTTCTTCTATTTCAATTTTGATATTTAGACTTGTAATTATATCACAAAATTTTGAGCAAATAGAACGTGATGAACTAATTTTGAGAAATTATGATTTTTGAGTTTTTCCAGATCGGGATGGATTATGCGGGACAGCGCTTATGTGCTGTCTGTTTAGAAAATGATTGTAAAATTATATTCGCATATTGAACAGTTAAGTACTTAAGAATAGTGATAGATAAAACATCTGCTGATAACGTGTCAAAATCAAAACAAAATAAGAGCTAAATAAGCATTAGTCGTCAACGAAAACATATATCTTCGATCTAACAAAATCGATGCTAAAAACATCGAATATCTTACCAAACTATCGATGATTTGATAATATCAATAAGCGATGCTCATTCGTACTAGAGACTTTTGCTATTTAACATAGTTATTGTTTAAAAACTTGAAATAAATTTATTAAAATTCTAAACTTTAGATTTTTGACGATAGTTGACAGTCGATATTTAATACGCCGATATATTTTATTGTATTTCTTCACACGAAATTTCTTAGAATTTTCTGTTTGGTATTAAGACGTTTTTCATCTTTTTAAACTCACAATAATCAATTATCAAGAAATTACTAAGCAATTATCAAGAAAGTACTAAGAAATTATCAAGATAGTACTAAGCAATTATCAAGAAAGAATTATCAAGAAGTTCCTGAACTAAGCATTACGTTTGTGCAATTTTTCTCTCACCGCTCATAACGGTTGTAAGTATAATTTATCTCAGAAGTGGTTAGTTACCGACAGATGGACATAAACACGCTTGCGGTTCTAAGGGTACCAGATTTACACATACCGTGAGTGAATTTAACCAGACAACCCCTGCCTGTGTACGGATAAGGGTTGTGTAATACAGTTTCAAAATTTTAAAATTTATTCTTTACAACGACTGATGTGGCCTGTCGGGAAGAGACATACTCTGTAATAAATATTTGAACGTCTTCAAAACTTAAACGATTAGAAAATAATGCACTATCATAAGCACAGTTAAAATATAAACAAATAAGCATTTAAAAAACATTTTAATTTCATTTAAAATATGAAAGTAGATGTGACAAAGGTGATTAATATTATAAAATTTCAAATGTTAATGTATGCATAATACAACACTGATTATGATAGTGAAATGAGATTTTCAGAAAGGTGCAATATAAAAGAAAACACTGTCATTGTTACTTTTGGAGAATCCATTTCCATCATGTCAGCGAGAGAGTTGCGTGCCGGGTTTATTAGCACACCTTCTGTAGATGACGCTACTGCATAAGAACGAAAATATTTAACACTAATCACAAATACAACCCTTACCAGTAATTACTCAAGTCCACCCCTTGAACGTCACAGCCGCATCCCCCACCCTCTGTACAACAAATCACGATTATTTATTGTAGTGATTCCAAAACCACCTGCGCTCCCCGCATCACGCGAAGCGGTCAGCACCTGCCGGCGGCGGATCCGGAAATCAGAGCGGACCGGAAGCTTTGCAACCACCTGCACAAATCAGAGTGTAGAAAATTAGCGGCTATGTTCCGACCAGCCGAGACCCGCGCCATCTGTCACCGTGAGAAACGTTGTAGTCCACTTATCTGATAAGATACTGGAGTTCTCTTACGTTATATTAGCGAAATCTACGTGTCAACAATGACTACGGTACATTTTTGCTTATGTATGTTCAGTTATTTAAAACTGCTAAACTATTACATCACAATTAATCTACCCATACGAAATAAGAAGTTTGAAACAAGGCTTTGATGCTGCAGAGGATGTGGATAAAGCAATTTTGTACATCAGCTGTTTATTTTGTTATGTAAAAGAAAATTATTATAGTCACTATCGATATGCTAAAAATGGTATTCCAATATTAATTACAGATATCCTTTTCTTGTTCTTCTTTCATTCTTAGTATTATTATGTATGAAAAGTTTAATGCTATCAAAATCAGCTTATACACAATGCAACAATAATGAACACAAACTTAAAAGTTAGCACATCAATGAAACACCTGTTTAAAAATGAACAAGAATATTACAAAAATCTGTGTGTACCTATATAAGTACCTATATATGTTTTAGGCTTACGTAATAACGTTAAGAAATTATTTATAGTTTTGAAAAACTCAATTAAAAAGAATAAAAATCAAAGTGTTAACTTACACTTTGATTTTTATTCTTTTTAATTGAGTTTTTCAAAACTATAAATAATTTCTTAACGTTATTACGTAAGCCTAAAACTTATATAGGTATTTCGCCTTATTCTGGTTAAAATGTTTCAACTCGCATAAGTTAGAACACAAATACAATAAATCGGTTTCAGATTAAGGTAACCCAGAACAAAATAAAATCGCAAACATGTAGGGCTAAATTTTCGGATTTAAATTCTCCGCCGTAATGGGCCGCGCCGACTGAAAACTTGAAAGGAAACAAATTTTCAAGATTTAGAACGGTGACAGGCTCGGCTTAAAGAAAGAAGCTTTAGGGGGTGGTTTGGGGCGGCTTATCTTGAACTATGCGACGACGGACGCCATCTTGGCTGCAGGAGGGAGGACGGTCGATGAAAGTAGGGATGACCTCAAACTCGGTACCCCCCTTAAACCCCTTTTTCTTCTCTTTTCCCAAAGAACTTTAAAAATACCCTCTTTTCAAGATTTTATAGCACAACTCAATATAGCGGAGTTGAAAGGGGAAAATCAATATGTGGGACTTAGAGGTAGAAATGTATTGTAAAGGCTTGACAGGGGGGTTGAGGTAGAGGTAGGGGTGTTATCCACTTCATTACAATGGATATATATGTTTCACTCACTCGTACACTACGGTTACACTGAAATCTGTCGCTTTTTATAAATAAAATATTTAATTTAAATAAATAATTATTTATTGTTACTATTCAATGGTCAAAATTAGAGGAAGGGGTAGGCTATATGACAACTTTAACTTTTGTAAATGTCTGTATAAAAAATGTTAATTTGAAAAGACTATAAATAGGCCTATTCGGAATTAGCATCACTTCTAGTTTCAAATCATATTCTTTACTATATAAAAAAAAAGAAAAAGTAAGATTTACCCCTTAACTACACCTAATTTTTTGTTGTCGTTAACCACTATATTTGTCCGAGATTCGGGTCAATACAAAGATATTTTTCGACAAATTTTATAATAATCGGTTGCATCGTTTAAGAGGTGCGTTAACGACAGACAGACACGCATGCGTTTCTATAAACGCCTTTAATTTTGCCTAAGAAACGAAAATATTTTGTTTCGTTAGAAAAACTTCTCGAAAAATGTGCATTTCACATTAATTTCTCTACATAACTTCAAACAACAGCTTATATTTTCAAAATATTTAATATTTAACTCGCTCAATTTCAGTAAATACATAGGAAATTAATCCATAAGGTTACACGTTCTTCATAACTAAAGAAAATACATTACTGCCAATAACATACAGTACAAGATCATTGAATGAAGCAATCATATGATGGAATCATATCCGTGACGCACATGGCCGATATATCAAGGGCCCGCAGGTACATTATGGAGACTATACAAAAGGCTTCTTTGAATTGTTCTGGAGTGGAATTGTATTAAATCTCGAACAAAGGGAATACGATTATAATTGAACTAAAATTAGAAACTTACTTTGTAGTAATTATACATAATTATACAGGTAATTATGTTTATCTTAAACGGTATACTTAATGCTATATAAATATTATTTTTTCTGTTAACAATGTTTGAATCTTAAAATCTTATAAAATCAAAAACGCTTAAAACAGTTCGTATAAATTATATGTTCAACTTACAATTGTAAATCCTCGATTACCTAAAAAATTATAATAGAAGGCACATTATTTTTATGTTCTTGTATTTGGGCATCGCCATACTGACTGTTCTTCAAATCAAAATTTTTTTTCGCAATCACTATAGAAAAGCTTAACTCATCGATTTGCTTTTAGATTTACTTGTCACTTTACTGTTTTTAAAATTAATGATGAAATAATTATGTTATTATTACTGTTTATTCGAACATTTGCCACCATTTGTATACATAAAACATACGGTATTTGTCAGCTGTTTTACAGAGTTTCGTTTCGTTTTCTTAGTGACTATTGGTTTCCTGATCAAGGTAAGGCATATAGGCTTATGTTCTTGTGGCATGATTAGGTTCAAAGTTATGCATCTGCGAACGAGAAAGCCTGTGCACACAAAGGACGGCGACAGTTCCAGTTAACAGTATTAATAACATTTACTGTTTGTTTTCTAATCAAGTAAAACGAATCTATATGTAATAACCATATTAAGCAGTTAACGCAAAAAATGGCTCAATGATAAGTTGAACACCACGTAATTGCTGCAGAAATATTTTTTTAAAACAATTATTACGAAGTAGTAAACAAAACAGCTGTTTTAGAAAACATTTTAATATAGCAAGACATAAGACACCTGATTTTAATAAGATGATGCGAAACTTCTTGGCAACATAAAAGATGTCAGAACAACTCTTAATATACAAAGGCCATAAAATATCAGCTCGAAGTCACTTCGAATTTCAAATTAGCTTCTTTAGCAGATACTTCATTATGATAAAAAATCACCGCTAAAAAAATCCTTCGTCATAAAATAATCAGGTTGTGCAGAATCTGTATGAAAATATTTTGTGGCAAGAATAGACTTTTATAAACAAATGCAAAATTGAAATAATCAATATTCAGACTTTTCACGAATCTTAATTACAGCTTCGAGAAGAAAGCTCTCATTAAAGAAAAACAAAATGCGTTGATGGAGTAAGCGTGAAAATTTCCCTTAGAAAATCGGGTAAACGTCTTCATTCATGAAGCTTAAATAGGAAGAATAGGCTAGAGGTCTAAACTCTTGGGAAGTAAGCGAGTTTCAAGACAAGTCAAGAAGTTCGTCGGGAACTTTAACAGGAGCAGAGGAAATATTTGTATAGGCGTTAGTAAAAATAAGCTAAAATTACTGACAGGTTTTCTTACAGACATCTTAGACGTATTGGCTTAGTAGAAGATCCACTTTGCACATACTGACAGACGGAAGAGGAAACTTCCTATCACCTGGTGATAGACTATAAGGCGACTGCTAGAGGAAGAGCTAGTATTTTGAGAAGTTAACAATTAGAAGTGACCTACCTTCATACTCTTCAAATCCTAGATTTCATGATGAGAATAGGGCTGGAAAACATAATGTAACTGAGAGTCTCTCATGTAGGAAGCTCTTATACAAATGAATGAATTTGTAGTATTACTATTACACTACTAACTTTGTAAACCTATTGCGCCACTTTTCTATATTCCGGAAGTGCTCAGTTACAGTGCCTTTTCCAGTCCTAGTCTATGGTTTGAAGTGTATTCAAGCTCCCTCATTTCTAATTGGTGATTTACCAGTTTCTTATTCAGGTACTTGCAGACGCTTGTTCTGCTTATCTCCTTTAATTGTTTTTCTCTAAATCCTCATTACGGAGGTTCTGCTGTATTTGTTGTGCGGTGAGATCCCGCTCATTCTATTTTACATTCTTTTTTATGAGAACACCCACAAGTTAAGGAAGATCCTCCAATATGGATCTCTGCATGCATAGGTACACTGGGAGGTGGACGGGTCTCCCAGGGCTCCGTTTGATACACCATTAGGCCGGTACTACTCACTCCATCAGCACGATTGATTTACACTTTAGAGTTAGCCAAGCTATGTAGAGTAGTGATTGTGTGTGTGTGTGTGTGTGTGTGTGTGTGTGTGTGTGTGTGTGTCTTGAGTAGATGAGTGAGAATGGTATGAGCTAGAGGTACGGTGGGATCGCTAAATCCATCAGCTGCTTCCTTCAGCTGCCTCCGCCGGAATAGATCTGCAGCAAAAGTTGTAATATGTTTGTAACCCCAAAATATTCATTAATTCATTCAAACCTCTTCACAGTGAACGTGTCACGGTTTGGTGCTGGATTCTACCTCTTTACTCTTTAATCCGTATTTCATTAAAGACGAGCAAGATATCGCAGTTATATCAAATTATGAATGATATGCAAATATGACGCGGGATTTTTCCCTGCTACGAATGTGTCAGGGGTATTTACTTCAACAAATGTTATTTTCAGTAGAATGATGTTGCATGCCATCCAGTAAACACTGTAAGGCTTTTGTTTGGCGACCAATAGTTGATCGGCTGACTTAACAAAACGTGAATTTTATCTGTTACATCTGTATATCAGCATTATTTATTTCAATAACTGTTATTTTCAGCAGAATAACAGTTAAAGTGTTTTGTGCCATCCGATGCCATTTTGAAGGCGGTTTGGCGTCCCATAGTTTTTGAGATTACAACATTAAATGGTAAGGTTTTCATTGTGTATACTGCAGATCTATATTATTTCATTGCTGTTAAATATTCAATAATTAATGTATCTCATCTACTGTAAATAATAAGAAGATAATGTCATATGTGACATTATTCAATAAAAATCATATATATTACTTCTCTAGTCAACTTC
>CM040190.1:63211682-63374182 GCA_022606455.1 Callitettix versicolor | reverse complement strand
AAGATGTTTTGTGAGTGTGTGTCAACTATTTAATTCAAGAGCCTAACTTAGAAGCTAGAATATAAGTCTAATTGTCTAGCCTATGTTAAAATAAAAACTAATTATTAGAAGTAAACAACTGGCAGAGCATTTCAGCTTAAGTTCTATTAGCTAAGTTTAAGTTTCAAGCGAGACACTTGAAAACTAGCGTTGACTCATACTGTCGAAACGTCATGCATTGCTTAATATACACAAATGATGCTAAACAACGAAATAATAACATTGTGTATACGTATTACAAACCATAATCTATTTTAAAAGTTCAATAGCTGCAGAATCATTTCAGATTGTGTTCAGTGCATTTGTTGAATAATTTAATGTATTTTTCACTGTGTTTGCGCCCATCTTTGATTCTCTTTACAAATTCAGTTACTGAACCACTCCGTCAATAATCCTCTCATCCTATCTATTACGCACAGTGCATAGCCTACACTCCAACAATCTAAAGTCACTCGACGAGCGGAGCGTCACAAATCCTTCAAGTGGCGGAGGGCGGGGGTGGAAGCAGCCACTTGTGAAATGTGATTACATCGGAGGGGAGGGGAGGGGCGCAATATTGTCACGCCGGTGGATTACCGACGCGATTATAAACCGCACCATTGTCGCCGCGTTGCGCCCGGCTTGACCGGAATCTAACCAAAACAAAAACACCGCCGTTCTGCGGAGGGGGGGTTTATTGACAAAACCAATATTTTTCCGAGAAATACGCGGGAAAAGTTCGGGATTTGTAAAAAATAATACAATCGTCCTGCTCTGATAGCGGATATTTGGTCCTGAAATGTATCGTCTTGCATTCAGTATTCAGTTATCAACATTAATTTAAACATAATTGGAAAGGTATTGAAAAGAAAACTTAAGTAGTGCGGGACTGGCGACAGAAGTGACTCCGGAAAGGGCAACTATTGAAAATTATTTTCGTATTAAATTTCGCGTGTGTGTAGTTAAACCAATTAAAAATTAACTGAAACTGTCAGAGATTATGAATTTCAGTACTTTAGGCTCTTTAAGGGGCTTTAATAATAAAACCCTACTTTTGGCAGTTATACTTGACAGTTATACTGTCTAAGTATAATAATAAATATAATATTTGTGATTCTGGCATTCAAAAATTAGTATAAGTCATATACATTAAATAATTTAACTGGGCCCTACACAAATTTATAAAATACACGTTTTTAAAATTAACAAGAACAATAAACATAACCTCAATTTAAAAGATATTGAAGCTATTGTGCAAATCAGCTGTTTAGAAGTAGTCACTTTCAGTCTAGATATAAACAAGAACAATATATGCTGTGAGGTATGCATTACGGATTGAAGCGTGACGCGAAAGCAAACGTTTTGTCAACCGCGACCATACAAGTTTTCACTTAAAAAATACATTTTATTAATCACTAAAAAAAATAATAATAATGTGTTGAAATAATGTTTGGAATAATAATGTTCACTAGAGTGCGCGTATGTCTGTGTTAGAGCGTTCCGTGACGACAAACTGAACTTTTCCTCGCGCAAAACATACACCCATACCCCGCGATAATAAGTAGTCACTTCAAAAATTCAACCTTAACTTTTACGATTTCATAATAATTGTAACTTTTTTGAGTTATGGGGTTGATCTTTATGTGAACAAATTTACAGTAAAATATTTTAAAATGTTTTTTTTTAAAAACCTGGTTAAATAAAACAGATGGCAACAAAACTGTTGAATTATTTAAAGTAATACTACTATATTCTCGTTTTCAAACTGGTGATTTTAAGCAGCAGTTGTTTCAGCATTAACTTTCTACAACGTCAGGGTGTTCACAAATTTTTAACACAATTTCTCAAAAAACATTCCTAAAAATGTGATATTATGAAGTATAGTATACGTGATAATAGCTAAACGACCAGCTGGTAATGAAACAACAATAATGCATTTTCATTGTCAAACAGATGATTTTACTCAACAGTTGTTTCATCGTTAACTTTCTTTAAGGTTATGTGTTGTTGTATTTTTTCAGAATCACATACGGAAAACAGGCAGCTGCCAGTTGGGTTTATACGATACCCGACTTAATAGTTCACTATAGCGACTGACTGACTCGAAATTTTTACACTTTCAGAGAATCTAAATATTTATTCTATATTAGTGTTTTATTTTTTGTATTAATAATACTACAACTAAGCATACTTATCTAGTAGTTTATATTTAAAAGTATTGTAGTGATGAATATATTGCTTCTAGGAACAAGTCTTTGACTCTTTCACTTCTATTAAATAGTTACAAAGGACTTTTATTGAACAAGGTCTACTCTTCAGTCTGCGAACAGTGTATACAGAAGACTCATAACGGAAGGATTAACCAGCGGCCAGTTTGCTGTGTCTCTTAATCCTCGACAGAGGCATTGAATATAAACGTACTAGAATGATAACACTTACGGAAGCTTTGTGAGCGCTCGCTGCTGGTGGTATCTTGCGGCAAAGTGTTCAACTACAGTTAAATAAGTAATAGTACTGTATATATTTCTCAAACGTTTCCAGCCCCTGTCCTTGCATCTTGCAGCGTTCGTAGTGGTAGAAAATCCAATTACTTCGATTTTGAGCGCTAATATCGAAAATGTTTTTTTATAATTGTGGCTGTACTTCTAGTCCGCTTATATTCAGTAACATAGGCACATTATATAGAAAGTACACTGATAGTGAATGAAAACTAGATTTTGACAGGCACTTTACTTTTAGATTACCTGAAATTAAATTCTACTTTTAACTTAGAAGTCTTTCAATGTGTGTGTCTGTGTACATAGCTCAAGAACTGCAACTAGTTGACCGATTTCCATGAAATTTGGCATCGCAACTTTATAGTTAACAACATCCTCAGACTTTCATTTTTTCAAAAGTTTAGCTTTAAGTTTTTTTCGCTAAAAATACCTAAAGAATTAACGTAAATCAATTTTCCTGAGATTTTGAGTCAACGGTTTTGTTAAAATACGGTTTTTAAATTTTTAAACAAAACTAATTGTATTTCAACCAAAATACTACAGTTTGGGGCCTAATGAAAGAAAAACTTATATTGTACTTAAATTTTTGTCATAAGAAATAATTATTTCTTATAACTGCCAATACTCCCAATAACGGACTAAGAATGCAGTGCAATCTTCTTAAGCACTGCAATTCCTAGCTATGTTGCCAATAGTTTGATGCTCCTGAGCCAGAATGTTTAAGAAGGTTATTTATAACAAACCTTACAGTATTGTTACGGTTATACAATATTTGAACCTAATTCAATCCAAGTTACATACAGTTATGTTTTCGTTTTGCACTGTAGAGACAGGATTCGGTGGTCGATGTGACTAAAGCAACGGTTAGTCTGCAGCGTCTCTGAACTGCGCACCTCAAGGTTCTTAGCTCCTAAAAAAACTCTTCAAAATGTATTACTTAATTTTAAGTAATCACGAAACACGTAAAACGTAATTTAAGTAGAGCAAAATATTACATATAAAGTGAAGAGCGAAAACAAGCTTTATTTCTTGTAAATTTACAATATTAAAACAAATACCATCAACGTCCATTAAAAGAATCAAACCTGTGAACTCTTAACTGAAAAAGTGCTTTCATATTGCGGCCCAAAGGTTCGAATACTCAAGTAACACGACTTGTTGTGCAAATAAGAAAGTAAATGCCCTATTTTTTGACTTTTCCACTTGCGTGGGGTCTGTCAAGTGATATAAGCAGTCAAAGTAAACGTATAGGCTGCAGCACGACTTCAACCAAACATTAGCATTGAATGGGCACGGCCCGTATCCTGCGTGGCATAGTTTTGATGTCTTATCACGCTGATATCTTTGCAGGACATTATTTACATGTTTACGTAACATGTGTCAGTTTCAGGCTGGCGATACAATGTTCCCATTCTCCAATTCTAAGATATATTTAGAAACATCATAAAAGTTTTGTAAACTCGTATAAGGTGATAAAAATGTAGCAGTTCTGTCAAATTATTGTTCCATCAATTAATTTTGTACCTCTTTTTGAAAAATCGTTCTTTTACTAAACCGCATCTCGTGTAAAATAAAAATATATAATTAGTAGGTTTCGTATATACGTTTCCCGTTAAAAGAGTCACCACATGTGCGCAATAGTCTGTAAAATACCAATCATTGCTGAACAAAATTAAAATTCGTTCAGTAAACGCAGTCGATTGTTTTTTGATATAATTTCCGTTTGAAATCGTTTTTATTATAATCATATTGTTTAATTTGAAACAAATTAGCACGCTAATTAGCCTATAAAAAGTAAATAATTATCGCAAATATTGTTAGTTAAAATACAATAAATTATGAATCGTAAATTAATAGTAGATAGCGTGTGCTCATCGATTTCAAAGACATTATTTCTACATTTAATTAAAACAGAATTAATTGTTAATAATTGTACTAATATTGATTTTTTTAAAGTTTTATTTATTACAAACATAACGTCAGTTATCGAGAAAGCGGTGGCCAGAAATCAGCTGTTTTGATCAAATTTTTATTGAAAAATAAGATATTTGTGTCGCTGAAATAGTAAAACACAGGATTACTTAATACGAGCCGATTCTAACCCACAGAAAAAGTTTTGAGGCGTTAAAAATGGAATTTTATACTACGAATATGTGTGTGTACTAATATTCTAGTGTTTTCATTTTGCCGTGATTAGATTCAAACTTGCACAAAAATTGATTTTGGTAATCGCTTAGACAAATCCATTTCAAAATGGAGGCCATTGAATTTTAAATTCGCTAGATCATAATTTTATCATCTTACACTTTTTTGAACAGATTATTTTATTACTTTAATCATCATTAAAATCTACATAAACTAATATTTGCAATTTACGATGTACTTAAGTTAATTTTTTTAGTAATGTAAACTCAATGCATGTTAAAACTATAAATTATAAATGTTTAAGATACAAAATTTATAAAGTATTTTGGCGATTAAGAATTATTTTTGTATTTTTAATTTAAAAGAAAATGATTTTCATAATAAAATTTTCGTTTATATCTTGGTTATTAAACATTGTTTTATTTTAGAAATTCGCTTCCATCAAGTCATCAGATGATGGTTGTGATAATGTTTAGGTAACTTTATGTAGAACTTTGACTAGTAGGTATTACTTTTCTTTTTGTTTTGAAAATATATTTTTTTTCTTAAAGTTTTCAATACAACTTCTACATTTATAATAAGTATTCTGTCAGAAAAAAATTTCCAATATTCAACCCCTAATGGGTAAAAAGAGGTATAAGTTTTATTGGGGAAAATATGATTTGGTCGGATTTTCTTGAAACTTAACATATTTACTGTAAAACAGAATTAATAAATTACATTTTCAGCTTTTTTCACAATTCAACCTTTAAAGGGATTAAGAGGGAGACAAAATGTAAAAAATGGGTATAAAATATCCTTTTTTTACCGGTTTTCCTCATAAGTACTCTAAAACACAAATAACGAAACATGTATGTCAGGATTTTTCCGAATTCACTCCCTAAAAGAATAAAAATTTTAAAAAGTACATTGTTGTACTGAAGAAAAATATTTCTAATCGGATTTTCTTGAAACAATTAAAAATATTCTAAAACACAAATTATGAAAGACGTACTTCAGCATATTTCCTAATTCATCCCCAAAAATTGTGAAAAATGTGGTAAAAAATTTTACTTAAGTAAAGTATTTTTATTGACAGATTTTTTTTTAAATTCACAAACAAAAACTCTAAACGAAAAAAAATATGTACTAAACATTCTCCAAATATCACTCCCCAAAGGGGTAAAAGGGGGCTTAATAGTTTCAGTTGAAAAATATATTTTTATTGATTTTGTTGAACCTTTAGAATAGCTAAATTACGAAAATAACAGCTGAATAATGGTTGGTATTATATTTAAGCATAGACCCGTTGTCAAATTAGGGCGCAAGTTATGCAAAATGGTTACTCCCGCGTAACTAAATCACATACCTACTCAGCCTGGCAACTAATTATATGCTACATTCGTTTAAGGTAAATTTTAAAATTATGTCATTGTGTATGTAATTTAATCACTCAAAGACTACTGAACAGATTAAGCTAAAACTTTGAACAGATAAAGAAGAATGTACTCACTTAAAATAAGCCTTAATTATCACTTTGAAATAGAGAATAATTTGGTGTTAACTTTACAAGTACGTAACGTTTTCCTATCTCACTCTACGAAGTATAAAGCAAATTTGTGGATCGTGAACAAAATCGATATTGAAAGTTTTTTCAGTTTACCAATTATAAAAAGCGTCTGTCCGTAAGCTTGTAAGTGTGTGCATCGATCGATACTAAATTAACTCGCTGAATTCATCGACATTTTGCACGTACATTCGGTCTTTTCTAAATGAAATAATATATTATTTCTTTAATTTTGGAAGATTAATATTTTGGAGCTCTTTAAAAAAGGTTTTTAGCCAATCTCGTCTAAGTCATTAGCAATCTCGAGCTTTGTGCCAAGTTTTAATCAAAATCAAATTAAATTTGAGAGAAACACACACACACAAACATACATTAAACGATTTCTCAAAAGGAGATCTAGAGATCATGATCGGTGTTCATTTCAAAGACATGAGTCTGGTTCTTACCACGGTCTTTCCAATAGCTCATTTTAAACGCAAGTTTGATAATAAACCTAGGCGTAAATTGAATAAAATTACTCGTATTAAACCAAAAATAACTTTCATGTACCGTGTTTTCTTTTAATTTTTATTTTTATTTTAATTACGATAATTTGTTCGAAAACATCATGTTTTTATTTTTGGCTCAATAACAGATTTTTTAAATTTTTTTTCTAAAAAAAATAATAATTTTTATATGTACTGTATTGTATTTTATTAAATAATAAAAAAAATGTATACAAATACGACATAAAAATATATTATTATATAACAATAAATCTGTGCACTCGCATCACGTAACGTGCAAAATCTACCATCACAACCGCTCCTAAAACATGATAGGCCTACTTGTTCAAAACCAAGCATGTTTTCGGGAGGTGTTCTACAGTTTTCGAACAGCATATTTTCAGATACGTTTTGTTTGGATAGTTAAAGCCTTCAGTGGTGTTAATATTAATCATAATCACTATAGTCAATCAGGGTTTTTTTAATTTTAAAAATTTTTTTAAAGAAGTGTTCGGAAACTTATTTTAAACAACATATACATTCAAGGTTAATCGAAAACTGTAAATTCTTTTGGCTCCAGCTACATAGATAACTGATACCCGTGTAATACTCGATTCTGCTTTATTACCATACTTTCTATATGCAAGGTGTGCCCGCTGGACCTCGATATGTGATTACATCCTGGTATATCTTTAAGAGTTTTAGTACAATAAACAGTATATCATCGTAGTCCATAAGAAAATGTAGATTACATAATAGTTTCACAATATTTATATTATGTATAAGTGAATACCTATTTATTTAAAGTAGCATAAAGTAGTCTTGACTCGATCTTAGATAGTTATTGCGAGTTATTTACGTTGTTATCGCTGCAATAAACACACAAAGCCCGTTATTTCCTTCTAAAATGAATAAATAACAGGAGACGATGGCCAATAAAAAACTAAAATATTCACTTCTCGGACACACACACATAAAAACAAAGTGCCCATCTCACCGGCGCTGGGACATTTTGCATGGCAAAGTTACCCGGCCTGGATTTAGTTTTATGGCACAGTGTCGCCACACGCGGATATACCCGGCAACTTAATGCAAATATAAGAAGCATAATACGCGGTAGTCCAGCCCGGTGGTGACTTGAATAACGTTATGTGGGTTGCGTTAACATAAATATCAGATAGGCTGTGGAAGTATAAACACTAGAGTGGTGTAAACTTTACGGGGAGATTTGCGAAAATATAAAAGTTTTATACAAAAACTCTTCTTTTTATGCGAATCTTTAGGTTGGCTTTGAATTTACATTTTACTTTTTAAAGATGTACCGACTGCTTCAAGGCACTAGCATTACTTTTTTGTACTTTCATTACGTCTATTACATAATCCGTTACATTACATTACATTATACGTCCATTACATAATCCGAATCAATGAAAATAATTAAAATAACCGCGATACTCTACTATCCCGTTGACATGATAATAACATGAAGATTTCGATAAACGAAAATTAATTTTTGCATACAAATATATTTTGTTAAAATGCATGAACTAGTTGGTTACCTAGTAAATCTTTTCATTCATTACGAATTGCGGCCATGTTTTAAAAAAATCATATTTTATCATTGTAATTAGCGTTAAAATTTGTATAAGAGGCCTACTGCACTACGAAAGATATTTGTCAAATATTTGATGAAACTTTCATCAAATATCATCTTATTCATATTATATTTCTGAAAGTTTGTGTATTTGTTTGTTTGTTATTCAATCACGCTTGAACCGCTGGACCAATTGAGATGAAATGTGGTACGTATATGGTTTAAGTATCCGAGATACATATAGGCCTATTCCCGTTTTACAAAACGTCATTATACTACTTACCCAGTCCAAAATAATTATCAGTTTTTAGTTTTGTACATCTGTTAACTATAGTTAGGTTTAATTACTGTTTACTGAACATGAGATTTAGGCACCTGATGTGGACATAGATCTAATCCCATTTTACAAATCTTAATCTATGTTTTATTTATTGCAAAATTATTGTTTTTAATGTTACATTTTCATCTAATAATCACAATCTGGTATTTTTCATTTAAGACTATTCAATGTTTTTAAAGCAGAGTGCAGAATATATATATATATATATATATATATATATATATATATATATATATATATATATATATTATATACAATTTTATTAGGATACTTTAATTGTAAGGTAGTACATATATTTGTGTAATTACATTATATGAAAAAATGGTAAATATGCAGTGCAGAATATATTGGAGTTTTCGATATTTTTCTTACTAAAATGCTTTATTATGTGCCCAAAAGCAAAAATCCAAAATATGAAAGCAGGAGAAGTACGATAAAAATCGAAAATAAAAGTGACCAACATAACCTCAAAATTGCTGTTGATCAGTAAAACCTCAAAATCTACAGATCAGTAAAACAATAAAAAACGTCTAACACGGGTTTGGGTGATAGGAAACCCATTTTTTAAAAGAATAGTGCATAGCCTAAGTGACACGGTTGTTAGGTCTAACACGGTGATGCGTGAAAAAACCTTTATATTTTTTTAAAGATTATTTGGCTACATATCCTAACTGTCACGGTTGTTTGGCCAAACACGGTGATGCGTAAAAAAACCTTTATATTTTTTTTAAAGAATACTGCATATCCTAACTGACACAGTTGTTAGGCCTATCACGTTGATGTGTGAAAAAACCTTTAAATTTTTTAAAAGAATACTAAGTATATTAACTGACACGGTTATTAGGCCTAACACGGTGATGTGTAAAAAAACTTTTATATTTTTTTAAAGAATACTGCATATCCTAACTGATATGATTGCTGGGCCTCTGATTGTGATGTGTGAAAAAAACCTTTATTTTTTTAAAGAGTTTCCAAACCTTAACTGACACGGTTGTCAGGCCTAACATAGTGATGCGTGATAAATCTTTATATTTTTTTAAAGAATACTCCATAAGCTAACTAACATAGTTGTTAGGCCTAACACGGTGATGCATTAAAAGAACCTTTATTTATTTTTTTCAAAAGAGTACTCCATAACCTAACTGACACGGTTGTTGGGCCTAATACTGTTATGCATGAAAAAAACTTTATATTTTTTTTAAAGAGTACTCCATAACTTAACTAACACGGTGATGCGTGAAAAAACCTTTATATTTTTTTAAAGAGTACTACATATCCTGCACGGTTGTTGGACCTATCACGGTGATGCGTCAAAAAACCTTTATATTTTTTAAAAAAATACTAGGTTACATATCCTGACACGGTTGTTAGGCCCCTAACATAGTGATGCGTGAAAAATCTTTATATTTTTTTACAGAATACTTCATTAGCAAACTAATATGGTTGTTAGGCCTAACACGGTGAAGCATTAAAAAAACCTTTATTTATTTTTTTAAAAAGAGTACTCCAAACCTAACTGACACGGTTGTTGGGTTAAACGGTGATGCAGAAAAAAACCTTAATTTTTTTAAAAGAGTACTCCAAAACTTAACTAACACGGTTGTTGGTCCTAACACGGTAATGCATGATCTTTAATGTAGGCCTATATTATGATTGCGGGCAAAGCCGTGACGGGTAACAGCTAATCATATTATATTTCTGAAAGTTTGTTTTTGTTTATTTGTTTGTTATTCAAATACACTTTAACTA
The DNA here is from genome assembly GCA_022606455.1 of Callitettix versicolor. Taxonomy (NCBI): domain Eukaryota; kingdom Metazoa; phylum Arthropoda; class Insecta; order Hemiptera; family Cercopidae; genus Callitettix; species Callitettix versicolor. The sequence goes on along the minus strand of CM040190.1, from coordinate 63,363,807 downwards.
CTGGACCAAATGAGATTACATTTGGTGTGAACACGTTTTAGGTATCCGAGATAAACACAATACTATTCCAGTTTAATTATATAATAATGACTTTTTAATAATACAGTATTTTATTAAAATATGACATGACCCTGTTTTAGCGTATCGAGTAGCAAAAATTTATATGTCTTGGCCGAAAACCATAAATCGTATAATATTGTATATAGCAATATATTAAAATGAAATGACCTATTCTGATTTTGAAAATCGACTATAAGTTTTATTGCTTACATTATAATTGCAGGCAAAGCCGCAACGGGTAACAACTAGTTTCCAAATATTTGTCAAAGTTCTATCAAAGAAAATGTATTATATTCGTAAAATTTCTTTGATCACCTGTATTAACTACAAATATTTTGAGGTTATGTTTACTAGGTGCAGTAGCTGTAATGGATGGAATAATGTTGACTTGTTATACAGCTGCATTAAGCGCTTATCTTGTTCTGGCTTTACTAAATAAAAGATAGGAAAACGAAAACAACGAATTTGGTTCCGACCGTAGATACAAAGGAGAAAGTTACTAGGGTAAATGCCATTATTATTTAAGAATTGTATTTGAAAGATCGTGGTTCAAATAGACGATTTTTAAGAACTAGTGTATTTTAAACTCTGTTTTTGTAAGCATTAGTGGATATTCCACAAACATTTTTCTTCATCATATTGTAGAATTAATGTTTTACTGCTTCAAAAGTTCATGACAATTTCGTTATCGTTTTAAATTGTACGCAATGAAAAAGACGGGAGGAATAATGTAAAACAAACAGGAAATTACAAATATTTGAGGTTATACCTACGTATTTTGAAAAGCATTGTTAAAGATTCATCAAAGTTTGATAAAAGGGTTAGTACATCAAAGAACTGCCAAATTTATTTCGTCAAATATTGTTCAGTTTGTAACTACCCACTTACAGCTTTTTAAAGAAGTTCAGTTTTTTACCCAGTTCATATATTTGTAAAAATTGTATAAAAAACCTATCACATTCGTAAAATTTCTTTGATCAGCTGTTGAACTAGATATGTTTTGGGGTTATTTTCACTCAAGTGCAATAGCTGCAAAGGATAGAATAATGTTGTCTTGTTACACTGCTACATTAAGATCTTATCTTGCAATGATAATATTAAATAAAATGTTACGTTTCTATGATTAGTGTAATATACCTTTAATATATTTAAATTTCAAACTGTTATATTTAGAAAAATTACCATCGTCCCGTTTTCACCTATAAAAGCTTTGAGTATTGAAAGATGCAAACTCTCTGGCTTTAATAAGCTTTAATAAATCTACAGATGCTAAATCTTATATTCATGAAGACGAAATTAGAAGATAATAACATTTTTCAATTTTATAATATGTAGTTAATTCCTCTAATCTTTTAATATAAAAGGATCAAGCACCATTAATCCCAGGATAACGGAGACAATTTCTGAGTAAGCGAAATGGTATTATTAATGAAGTGGGTAAAAATTGAATTTCTTTAAAAATCTGTTAACGGGTAGTCAGGAAAATGAGCAATATTTTTAAACTGAAGCATTTACAAATCTTAATCTATGTTTTATTTATTGCAAAATTATTGTTTTTAATGTTACATTTTCATCTAATAATACAATCTGGTATTTTTCATTTAAGACTATTCAATGTTTTTAAAGCAGAGTGCAGAATATATATATATATATATATATATATATATATATATATATATATATATATATATTATATACAATTTTATTAGGATACTTTAATTGTAAGGTAGTACATATATTTGTGTAATTACATTATATGAAAAAATGGTAAATATGCAGTGCAGAATATATTGGAGTTTTCGATATTTTTCTTACTAAAATGCTTTATTATGTGCCCAAAAGCAAAAATCCAAAATATGAAAGCAGGAGAAGTACGATAAAAATCGAAAATAAAAGTGACCAACATAACCTCAAAATTGCTGTTGATCAGTAAAACCTCAAAATCTACAGATCAGTAAAACAATAAAAACGTCTAACACGGGTTTGGGTGATAGAAACCCATTTTTAAAAGAATAGTGCATAGCCTAAGTGACACGGTTGTTAGGTCTAACACGGTGATGCGTGAAAAAACCTTTATATTTTTTAAAGATTATTTGGCTACATATCCTAACTGTCACGGTTGTTTGGCCAAACACGGTGATGCGTAAAAAAACCTTTATATTTTTTTTAAAGAATACTGCATATCCTAACTGACACAGTTGTTAGGCCTATCACGTTGATGTGTGAAAAAACCTTTAAATTTTTTAAAAGAATACTAAGTATATTAACTGACACGGTTATTAGGCCTAACACGGTGATGTGTAAAAAAACTTTTATATTTTTTTAAAGAATACTGCATATCCTAACTGATATGATTGCTGGGCCTCTGATTGTGATGTGTGAAAAAAACCTTTATTTTTTTAAAGAGTTTCCAAACCTTAACTGACACGGTTGTCAGGCCTAACATAGTGATGCGTGATAAATCTTTATATTTTTTTAAAGAATACTCCATAAGCTAACTAACATAGTTGTTAGGCCTAACACGGTGATGCATTAAAAGAACCTTTATTTATTTTTTTCAAAAGAGTACTCCATAACCTAACTGACACGGTTGTTGGGCCTAATACTGTTATGCATGAAAAAAACTTTATATTTTTTTTAAAGAGTACTCCATAACTTAACTAACACGGTGATGCGTGAAAAAACCTTTATATTTTTTTAAAGAGTACTACATATCCTGCACGGTTGTTGGACCTATCACGGTGATGCGTCAAAAACCTTTATATTTTTAAAAAATACTAGGTTACATATCCTGACACGGTTGTTAGAGCCCTAACATAGTGATGCGTGAAAAATCTTTATATTTTTTACAGAATACTTCATTAGCAAACTAATATGGTTGTTAGGCCTAACACGGTGAAGCATTAAAAAAACCTTTATTTATTTTTTTAAAAGAGTACTCCAAACCTAACTGACACGGTTGTTGGGTTAAACGGTGATGCAGAAAAAACCTTAATTTTTTAAAAGTACTCCAAAACTTAACTAACACGGTTGTTGGTCCTAACACGGTAATGCATGATCTTTAATGTAGGCCTATATTATGATTGCGGGCAAAGCCGTGACGGGTAACAGCTAATCATATTATATTTCTGAAAGTTTGTTTTTGTTTATTTGTTTGTTATTCAAATACACTTTAACTACTGGACCAAATGAGATTACATTTGGTGTGAACACGTTTTAGGTATCCGAGATAAACACAATACTATTCCAGTTTAATTATATAATAATGACTTTTTAATAATACAGTATTTTATTAAAATATGACATGACCCTGTTTTAGCGTATCGAGTAGCAAAAATTTATATGTCTTGGCCGAAAACCATAAATCGTATAATATTGTATATAGCAATATATTAAAATGAAATGACATATTCTGATTTTGAAAATCGACTATAAGTTTTATTGCTTACATTATAATTGCAGGCAAAGCCGCAACGGGTAACAACTAGTTTCCAAATATTTGTCAAAGTTCTATCAAAGAAAATGTATTATATTCGTAAAATTTCTTTGATCACCTGTATTAACTACAAATATTTTGAGGTTATGTTTACTAGGTGCAGTAGCTGTAATGGATGGAATAATGTTGACTTGTTATACAGCTGCATTAAGCGCTTATCTTGTTCTGGCTTTACTAAATAAAAAGATAGGAAAACGAAAACAACGAATTTGGTTCCGACCGTAGATACAAAGGAGAAAGTTACTAGGGGTAAATGCCATTATTATTTAAGAATTGTATTTGAAAGATCGTGGTTCAAATAGACGATTTTTAAGAACTAGTGTATTTTAAACTCTGTTTTTGTAAGCATTAGTGGATATTCCACAAACATTTTTCTTCATCATATTGTAGAATTAATGTTTTTACTGCTTCAAAAGTTCATGACAATTTCGTTATCGTTTTAAATTGTACGCAATGAAAAAAGACGGGAGGAATAATGTAAAACAAACAGGAAATTACAAATATTTGAGGTTATACCTACGTATTTTGAAAAGCATTGTTAAAGATTCATCAAAGTTTGATAAAAGGGTTAGTACATCAAAGAACTGCCAAATTTATTTCGTCAAATATTGTTCAGTTTGTAACTACCCACTTACAGCTTTTTAAAGAAGTTCAGTTTTTTACCCAGTTCATATATTTGTAAAAATTGTATAAAAAACCTATCACATTCGTAAAATTTCTTTGATCAGCTGTTGAACTAGATATGTTTTGGGGTTATTTTCACTCAAGTGCAATAGCTGCAAAGGATAGAATAATGTTGTCTTGTTACACTGCTACATTAAGATCTTATCTTGCAATGATAATATTAAATAAAATGTTACGTTTCTATGATTAGTGTAATATACCTTTAATATATTTAAATTTCAAACTGTTATATTTAGAAAAATTACCATCGTCCCGTTTTCACCTATAAAAAGCTTTGAGTATTGAAAGATGCAAACTCTCTGGCTTTAATAAGCTTTAATAAATCTACAGATGCTAAATCTTATATTCATGAAGACGAAATTAGAAGATAATAACATTTTTCAATTTTATAATATGTAGTTAATTCCTCTAATCTTTTAATATAAAAAGGGATCAAGCACCATTAATCCCAGGATAACGGAGACAATTTCTGAGTAAGCGAAATGGTATTATTAATGAAGTGGGTAAAAAATTGAATTTCTTTAAAAATCTGTTAACGGGTAGTCAGGAAAATGAGCAATATTTTTAAACTGAAGAATCTATTTTACATTCAATTTATATATGCAAAATGTTGTACCCGAATACATTAGATATTATTGCATGGCTGAGAAAATGCACACATTTTTTAAAAAAATCTAAATCCTTTATATTATGGATGACGATTTTGTGAGACGTTGTACGATTTTTGTATTTTAACATTACGTTTTTTTAACAGTAGTTTACTGCTAAACATTTATTTTTGAAGGAAGTTGTACTTATTTGTATTCATGTCAAAGTATATTTACATTGGGTTCTAGATTAACCACTAACTGAACTGATTCAAAATGTTAAGATTTAAAAAAAATATTCTTTCGAAAAGTCGCTACAGTGTCCGGATTGTTTTTTTAACAACTGCTACTTTCTAGCGCTTACAATAAGGATATAAAACTTACCAACGCACTTTAAGTACTTGTATCATCTGTCAAAAAAGAGGGGGAAAATACAAAACCAAATTAAAGATCAACAGACCAGTTTGATATTTGTTTTTTGTTTTGTCGTTTTCAAAAAATACACTTGACAATTTTAATTACTTTGTCAGTTGAAAGTCATTTAATGTTAGAGGCAGGGGTACGAGTGGACACCGACGGGGATGGGGGATGTTATCGGTGTTTCTCCAGCTACCCTGTCGATCAACGTTGGCCGGGTGCCAATTAATGCTCTTTTAAAAAAACAACGAACAAACTGATAACTGCCGTGACGATGGTAGACTATAACACGGCTCGTGACGGCCGGTCGTGTATAAAAACGTAGTTACAGAGTTATTTCATTTTTACATCTCTCTGAGGCGGATGTTTATTGCAATAACAATGGATTAAACATTTTGGAAATTTTGAAAATTGTATTTAATCACAGAAGTTTTTATTAAATAATATTCGTGAACGCAGTTGTCTCGCTGACGCCATAGAAGCGAATTTCCCAAATTATTTTTCTTTGTTTGACCCTTCTGAAATTTTAATTTCACAACCATAACCAGCATTAAAATCTGCATATACTAGCATTTAAGTTTTACTACTCAAATTTAAATAAATCTAAACAAATTATAAAATAGTGCTAACAAAAGTTTTTCGAAAAACTTCATAATGTATTTCGGTAAGATTAAATAAAAACACAAAAAACTTCACATTATTTATTTATTTAGCACTTGAAATTTAAAGATAAAACTATGGGTCCTTTCGATGTTTCGGAAACGGGGGAGGTAATTGATTACTGCATTGAAAATATTCAAAAACGTTTTCGAAAAAATGTTTCTGAATGATACAAAAATGGATTATATTGCAAAAAAATGGAGTTCAGTACTTACTGGTAATATATTGCGAAAAAAGAAAGCAAAAATGCTACTCGACAACAAATTGGTATCTGCATTGTCTGTCATGAGCTGGGCTGAATTCTAATGAGCGAAGCAAACTTAAAATAAAATAAAGTATTTTGTAGGCATTTTAAAAAGCTTTTTTCGTCAAATTTAATTTACAAATTCAAATACTAGGCTATATAGAAATGTTTACTTTATAATCGTAATTTTCAAATAGCAGCTAACCATTTATTTTGGATTATAAAATGTCTGCTTTTTAAACAAGAGCACACATAGGTGTACTGATTTCATTCCAAAATGTAGGCAATTTTATTACTTAAGAGTATCACAAAATAGACTTAAAAAATAAACGAACAGAATTTTACTTCCCCCCTTCTGTGCTCCCTGTGTCAAGAAAAACAGCGCAACATTTTCAGATTCCATTTGTATTTGCAGAATCACTCAGTGTGAATTAAACGCTCCCCTTTCACCATAAAAAGGGCAATATAATATATAAAAGTCGGTAAGACCGGTCGCAGTCAACCCTTTCCTAGGGGGTAATTAAATTAATGTGTAGGGGTTGCTTATTAGGGGCTTGTTTGTTCTTGGGAGGGAAGATCCGGGCAAATTAAAGTGATGTATTAACGTTGAACAAGACGCTCGACCAATCTTTCAACCGGGATATTTATTCTGCGGTTTTTGTCGCGTCCCCGGAGACTCGCTAATTAGATATCGGGTTTTGAAAGTTGTGAAATATTGTAAAAATTAATTCCCTGTCCGCACGAACATCTGTTAGGAACCGAAGACTGCACAAATTTTCTTTCGTTCTGGATGTAAAGATGGAAGCTGATGTTTTCGCTTATTGACTTTATCTGTGTTTACACGAAACGTGTCCAAATGTTAAGTCTGAACATTATTAATGTTGTACTTATTGTCTAAACAAACTTACAATAAATAAAAAGTACTTAAACGTACTTAAAATAAAAAGTAATGGTCTCTTAAACCAATAAATAGTATATTAATAAATACTCTTAATGAAAAAAATTAATTTATATAAAATATTGTTTTGTCAAATCAAAAAACTTAATTAATTAAGATTTTTTAATCCCACAAATAGCACCCATGTCATGAATGATATTATTTATAGTATTCGTATTATCTTATATCATTTTCAACATAAACATTTACTTTCTACAAAATTTCATAACAAAAAAAAAATAATAAAATTAAAACCTTTCAAATAAATTGAAAATGATAACTAATTTATTTTCAGTATTCGACCCATCAACAGGAATAATATCATTAAACTGAATATCTTTTTATTTTTATCTGAATATGTTTCATTTTATTCCAACGTCAAATACCTGTTCTTCACTCGGATTTTCTTGTAACGGAAAACGATTCTTAGCGTAACCTAACGAAAACCGTAACAAAAATAGTCACGAAAAAGATGTTGAACAAAAGATATTTGCAACTAATACTGAATACATTTAAACAATGAACAAGCAGACTAAGCATATTTAAAAACACAGGAATAACAATACGAGAAAGTCGACCATAAGAAACAATTTTGAGAATAACGTATCCAGTTTCCTGGTGTGATCTACTATGACAAAGAGTATTTAGTGGGGGGCGTAGTGGCTGGCGGCTGTTGGTTGCTGGATACGGTAATTGTAACGTGTCAGGTGTCCTAAACTTGCAGTTTGTTAATACTTGTTCATTTATCACGCAAATCATATATATTATTTCTCGAGTCAACATCTTTTTTTCTCAGCACATACTATTCATACAGGTATAAATGAGGTATCTTTAGAAAGATTTTTAATCGGCTTCTGACATTTTGAAACGATTTTGCGTTAAAACTTACTGTTTGTGGAAAATGTTAACATAAAAGATACTTTTTTATCTTAGGGAAAACGGCATCATGGATGCGCATGCGTGGCATCAAAAATCATACTATATTTTGTATATTTTACAAAGCTAACTTATTGATCACGAATTACAGTCCCATTACAAATGAGATAACGTGCTTAGAAAAATGTCAGTATTTACTTAAAAGTCACTAAACGTGTAGGTTATGTGGCACTACTGACCTTCATACAAGCCGGGACAAGCATTTCGAATACCAAACAAATGTTTTGGCCACTGTTTTTACATAAATATATTTGTGATTTCTCCTTCCAGTTCGCATTTATCTATTGTTAATACGGACGTCATAAAATAAGAAGTAGACTTAAAATGTCAAAATACAGTTAGAGGTTATCAAACATGCCTTTTCAATTGACTAGAAGACAGTTACCTATTAAAATTGCGTTTGTTATCACTATAAACAAGTCGCAGGGACAAACACTTCAAAGAGCAGGATTGTATTTACCAAATGCCGTCTTTACTCACGGACAATTGTGTGGCCTTTTCTAGGGTAACTAAATCAACTAATATGTTTGTATCCATTAAAGAAAATTTAATACAAAAAGTACAAGATTACATTCTTACATCAAATATCGTTTACAACTAAGTATTGTAATGTTCTATAAAAATTTCAAAAAAAACAATTACCTGTATTGAAATGTACGCGTATTAAAAAAAGTGTGTAAATGGTGAAAATGTAATGCCCTAGACAACAATTTATCTGCCTGTAGTAATAGTTAAGGACCGTAATATAATGTCGAACTACTATGAGCACGATATCTGAAGATGACCCCGAAACGAGTCATAAGACGTAAGTAATTAAGCCACAGACGGGAAAAATAGATTTAATTTTTTACTCTCTGGACACCGACAAGTATTAATTGCATTAACTGCTTCTATGTAAAACAAAGGCATATTTGGAAGAGTAAACATTGTTTTTTAACAATTATTTATCCAAAATGAAACTCCCAGACTTAAATACCATGTGCAACCATCGACTTACAACATTTCAGGCGAAAACAGCTGAGGTGAGCTGGTGATGGGCTTAGCGATCTCATTATTACTTAGCTTTTATTACTTTTCCTTATTTACTTCTCTTCTACGAGCTACGCCTACGTAATCTTAACAACTTCAAGGCTGAAATAAAAATTTAACAACACTACATCAATCATTAGATAAATTTAATTTCCTAAACTTATTCGGACCTACCTCGTAGTGAACGCTGCCTTTGCAGCTTTGTTCTAAAAGTAATTAGTTGGTTATCCTCCAGGACCGTTCTACCTTATTTTTTGACTATTTTTTATTTTATTTGAATTTTATTTAATTTTTATTTACCAATTTTATTCCAAGACTCTACCTCGGAGCGTGTCTTTTGAAGTGATTTATGCAAACAAAAATTGAGTGATGCTGGTACAATGACTCATTGGTTAGACTGGTTATTAACATGAAATCTATTGAATGTATGCATATGTAATATATTCCCCTGATACTGATGTTAGTACTAAATGTACCCATTAATTAAAATTTAAATGAATTTTTCATTGAATTTTAAATCTTGATTTATTTGCGTTAATAGCTATAATTATTTATTTAGCCTTAAATTTCAGTTTCTATAAAGTGTACAAGATTCTTTTCATATTAATATTAAGTGTTTAAAAGTTTTAATAATATAATTTACTCTCAATCGTTTCCTCATTTGAAATGAATTAGTCTTTAACTCTTCATTGAATTATTTTTATGAAAATGGTGAATGAATGCCTTCTTTTTATTTCATAACCTTATTATTTATTGTTAATAATTAGAAATTGAATTAAGTTTAGTACTGAGTTTCCCTGAATCAATGTTAGATTGATGACATCGGCCTAATGGTGTATCAAACCAGGCAACTTCCCAGTGTACCTTTCCTTACCAGTGCATGCAGGGTTAGCTACTCATGGGAACAACATAAGTAAGAATGTAAATGAGCTGGATCTCATCGTATTACAAAAATCTAGCAAATGGAGCAAAAGGAAAGATACATTGTATCTTCTGCAATAGTTTTTGCACTTTAGTTAGCCTTTTAATAAGAAAAATCAGCAATATATAAATAAAACTACAGTAAGTAATTTATTTATGAAAATAAAATAAGTTATATTAGTAAAAAAATATTCTGCACAATATAACGGTTCTTCACTCCTGGCCTAAATTATTGAAAATTTGTAATTAATTATTGATGATGTTTAAAAACCTATTTATTGAATCATTAATATAAGCTTAACTGAGATAGTTTTTATAAAGAAAACATTATTTATTTATTTTATAACAGTTAAAAAAACAATATGGAAATCAGCAAAGAAAAATTATAAACTAATTTGTTCAAGAATGTTATATATTTTAAGGTCAAATTGAAAGTGTAATTCCATAGAATTTAAACCAAAATACCATTTTTACTGTACAAATATAAAAAAACTTATTTTGAGATAAAAATAAATTTAAATCCAAAACACTGATCCAGTAAAATCTTGAACATTAAAAAAAATTAAAATCGTAATTTTCAATCGATTTTAACTTTTGTTTGCTAAAAAAACAATTATGCAATTTTTGTATTCCCTCTGTTCATTGTTTAAACATTGTAAACAACATTACAAACAAACGAAAACAAGTCCTTGTGACGTTGACAACGCACCACCCTTCATTAAATCATTAGCCTAAATATTGTTTTACACAAAACCCAGCGAGCAAGTGTTCAGTTTAAAAGGATGTAAAAATGGCAGCACTAAAAAGATACCACCCCTGAAAATTTACTCACAAAATACCGGATGCCTTGTAAGATAAGGGTAGATTTGTGTGACTATAAAAATTAATAAAGTGCAAGAATAAAGCGGGCGACCGAACAAAAGGGGGCGGCGAGAGATATAAAGACGAACAAAGGGGTAAGTTGGGGGTTGGGGTGGAGTCATAAGCTACAGCCGGCAGTCTAATTGTTTGCCGGGCTTCTTTTCTTAGACTTTCATCTGATTTTGGGAAATTTAATTTCAATGAAAGGAAGGTAGCTTAATATGGTGTTCCTGATGTTTGTAAGGCTTAGATGAAATATTTTTTAACGGTTTCTTTAATAAATGTTGTGTCGGCGTTGAGTTTAACATGAAAATATTGAGATTAAAAAGCACCAGAGCTCATTATTATTAAACGGTTTCGCAAAAAGTAAGCAGATAATTTCGGAACCCAAATATACAGGGTGTTCTGAAAGAAAACTTTAATTTTGTTTTATAATTAAACAATACAAAAGTCTAAGTGGTCACCAAATGCAGAGATGAGGCAAGCGGAGCGGACTAAAGATGGCTGGCAACCAGAACCTGATTCAGTCAGATTAAAAAACACGTTTGTGTCTTTTAAATCTAAATATTTAGGACTACTGTAACGGATTCTAACAACTATTATGTTTAAAAGCCATAACCCAGACCTAGGTAACCTAGGTAACAAGAAATAATAAGTTTGTAGGCGTGGTCAAAGTGGTGGGGGAAGCAGTGTCAGCTATAAAACCGAATAAACAGAGCCGAAGTTACGCCGTTTGATTCCTCTCAGCTCCGTTACGCTTTCAGTGACCACTTCATTTAAAACAATAAGTTTGGTTTTGAATGCATAGTCCGCTCCGCATTTAGTGGTCATCCGTCTGAATCTTTTGAAATCTTTGAATAGACCATAAGTGATTTTTGTCATTTTCTTCCTTTTTCCTTAATACACCACTGTATTCGATGGTTCCGAATAAGATACTCCGACATGTGAATCTGCGTCATTATTCCTAGCTTCGTGAATGATATTTTCAAGCAGATGGTTTTATTTTAAGCAGGTAATTCCATCTCACTCACAGATAAGAATTTGATGAACCGAATTAAAAAAAAACTGGAGTTATTACTGTATCTCTGACATGTTACAATAGGCTCGAAAATATTGAGCACCCAAATTTAAACTTGAGAATATTAAGCACCCGAATCCTTAGGCTTGAAAATATTGAGCACCATAATCGAAAGGCTGTAGAACATTGAGCACACGACCCCTTAGGCTCGAGAATATTGCCAAATCCTAAACTCAAGAATACTGAGCATCCGAATCCTTACGCTCGAGAATATTGAGTACCCGATTCCTTACTCTCGAGAATATTGAGCATCACATTCCTTATGCTCGAGAGTATTGAGCATCTAAATTCTTAGGCTCCAGAATATTGAACGAATCGAATTTTGTTTAAGCAAATTGCTTGGTAATTGAAGGGCACTTACTGGATTCTACTTAAAATATGTCATTTAGAAAGTGAGATCATATAGTTAATATTATCCATTTAAATACGGGGATCAAAGCATTAAACCCGCAACTACTTTAGTCTCTATTTGAAAGCCCCTTTTGGCGATGATTACTTTACGTTTATGAGTACAATAGCCTAATGATTTTACTCAAGGAGCCCACTTATAACTGAGCAAAAAGCTTTTTTCCTAAAGTTTGACCCCTGGAGAGAAGTCTTAAGCTAGAGCGCGATTCGTAAGACTTACAAATATGGCTTCCGGAAGTTTTGATAAAGTTTGACGAATTCACTGCCAGATCGCAGCTCTGCGGTCTTAAAATCAGCCTAAAATTATTAACGAATGGAACAGCTTACAGCCTGGAAATAAACACCTATTGTCTGAGTGAACTGGGTTTAATTCTTGATTGGTCGTTAGAGTAAACTTTTTGGACCAACCGTCTCTAATTAATTAAAGATCATCAAAATGCAATACGAAGCAGTATTGAGACATAAGAAAAGGAATTCTATAAATTCCAGTCAGCTTCCAGTGAGAGTCTAACATGGCAGCATTTATCCGCATTAATTCTAATACCTCTATCTTGAGGTTAATTACATTAATTTTTTATTAATAAAATTAATTAATTTTAATTACATTAAAATTAGTCGCAGTTTTATTCCTAATTGTGTTGAAATTCATAAAGAACTTTTAACCGCTAATGGACGTTTGTTGGCGACATGCATATAGCTTCATAGAGACATTCATAGCTAATACACACAAAGCACTAAAGACTCTGACTTTTATTTTTATTTTTAATTGTTCTAACAAGTGTCCTTTGCCACCAAAGGCGAGACAGTATTTTTACGTCGGCTGAATGCCATTCCGTTGATTCACTAATTAACTGAATGTCCCAACATTCTTTCAGAAAATATCACACAATGAAAAAAGAGTTTTTCATGGTTTTGAGTAAACAAGGGTATCGGTAGCAAAAAAATCAGATTTGTTATGAACTCACGTACCCAGATAGATGCAATCACACTTTATTAAGTCAAACGTGCCTGGAATAATATCCCAACATATGACCTTTTTGACCTTTTTTGTATCATTTATTTCATCTACAAATAAATGATGAAGTTTAGTGATGGGAAGTTATTTGCAGAAATGTGATTTAGTCACTGATATTTTACAGTTACAGTTCAACTTGTGATTGGCCCAACTAGAATAGCAGGTCTTAACTGTGATTTCACTGACTAATTCTATTCAAGGCACTAATCTACCCATAAACAATGGATCGCTAAATAATGTGCATTTAGCGTGATTGTGATTTAACCCATTCAATCACGGTTCACATTCACATTTTGAGTTGTGTAGTGCTGTTACAAGTTGTGGTCACGTGATCCACAATCTATACTCTATTGACATAAGTTTATTTTTACATTAAAAAAAAATCTTTTTGTATACGTGATTGATAGTATCTGAATTGTTGTTTTGACATTATTTCTTTAGTTTCAGATGACATATATTCTTAATTATTATAGTTATAATTTATTTATAATTTATTATTTATAATTTACAAAACTATAGTCCTAAATTTGTTTATAAACATGAGTGATAAGTCTTGTAACACGAGGGGTGGAAACAGAAGAACTAGAAGTATGATACAGGATTTTGTTTATGCCCGACAAACAATTGCCAAAAATGGATGTGTACAATATTTGTACACGAATAAAACAATTTTTCTTCTAAAATAAAAATTTCGAGAAATAATATCCCCTCAAACAATGAAACATTTAAAACAATGTTATTTTTAAGACAAAATTAAAAATCATGCTTTTAGGGCAAACCATGTTCGTGTTTAACCCAATGTTTGTAAAAATGTTGTATTTCCAAGTTTATTGTTTGACTAAATATTATTACACTTGCTTTAAAACCTTTAATTCTGATTGATTTTTTTAAGTTGTAGTATAAACATTAATTAAAGCAAACATTATTAAATGAATTAGGTAAAATTAATGTTTAGGTCGTGCATGTGAATAGAGGTAATGCGATAGAGTCGTAATTGAAAATCACAGTAAATCACAGGTTAAAATCACAGCTTTTCTGTAGTAGCAATCACAATTCGTACTGTGACTGTAAAATCACTGTTAGATACGTCAATGTTGTGATTACCTAACATGTACATATTAAACGCAATTAACAACGTTGTTCTTTTTTAATAGTTTTATTATAATCAATCTCTATAACCCAGCATTTTCAAAAGTTATTGCTGATTACAAAGAATGGTAGAGGTTTTCTGGATAATTTCTTTTTTTATAGTAAATTACTTTTTTCTCTTTTGAAATAGCAAGAGTGTAGTCTCCAGCAACACACATATTCACTGAGATAAAGAAAGATCAATGTACAAAGCATTAATGTCCACCCACAACCTGAAAATTGATGTATTCATAAAATTTTCCACATTTGTTTTTTCCACGATCATAAAATTATTCATGTTTTGATTTTGTAAAAAATCATTATAAAAATGTGTTTATTTCTAACTTTCAATTTGTAATTATTTAACTAATTTGTATTGTGGTTCTTGAGGTAAAAAATATTTATAAAATTTGTGAGAATTACAAAACAAAAAAGATTCGTGAAAATACATCTTCACAATAATCCTTTTATTTCAACAACATCTTAGGGGCGGGGTTTATTTGTTTTTAAACTTTCAGCGATAAATTTCCAGAAAAAAACCACCCCCAGGAAACCTATTTAACATAAGACGACTTCCATTTCCTCCTCCCCACAAACCACATTTTGAATGAAGCGGTCGCCCAAAATGAAACACGACTATAAAAAAACATTTCTTTTGACATTTATAAAATATTGTCATTCAATTATGGAATAAAAATTATCAGAGGCTCTCGGTTTTGGGCCATCAAATTCGCTCCCCTCCGATATAAAAACAAAATATACGAGCGCATTAAGTTAAGGGGTGGGGGTGGTTTAAAGAGAAAATAAAACTGTTTAGAGGGTGAAACCGTCTTGTTGCCGCTATAAACCGTTAGGGTTGTAATGCTGTAATCGGTTACTCTATTTATGTACTTGTTAATAGGGATGTGATAACGTTTTATAAAACGGGGGACAGTTTTTTTAAATACTGAATACTGGAAGGTTTAGTGAATCATTGATCAAACTGTTTTTAGAGTTTGTAGATTATGTGTCGATAGAAACTCATTGGTAATGTAAGATCGATTATGACTCATAGACAATTCACTTTTCTGTTCCTGAACATTAAAAATTATTTCTCCATAAACTTGTGTTTTAAAAACCGTATTTCGTCAAAAAGTTTCTAAAATCATACCTTGGGGGTCGTAATTAGTAGAATCTCCCTAATTCGACATCTACAGAGCCGGACATTTGTCGGATTTCGGCGAGTGTCTGGATTATTGTGGATCAATAGTAAAATATACAGTATTATGTTTGGATAATGAAGGCAAAACTCAATACGGTAGTTTGTGTTACAGTACTGAATACTGTAATATTTCACTAACCTAACAGAATTCCGGAAAATGCAACTGAAGTGAGAAGCTGACAATCCCCCCGCACCTCTGTTTCATACTGCCTTCACTCAAAACAGATCTACATAGCTTGGCTAACTCTAATTTGTAAAGCAACCCGTGCTGATGGAGTGAATTACACCTAATTGTGTATGAAACAGAACTCTGGGACACTTGGCGACCTTTCAGTGTACGTTAGCCTAATACATGCAAACTGAGCTATGTTTCCTTAACTACTTGTGTATGTTCCCTTAAGTACGAATGTAAAGTAGATTAGCAGGATCTCACTGCACAACAAACTTATTGGCCAAGTGGAGCAGAACCTGTGTAATGTAAGTCAAGAGAAAGGAAAATTAAAAAAGAATTAGCAGAGCAAGCATTTGTAAGCACTTCAATAACGAACTGGAAAGTTACCGGTTAGAAGTGATCGGTTTTATACTTTATGCCAGTTAACGTAACAGGAGTAACTGCGGCTATAATTAAGAACCTTCTTAAATTGCGCAGTTCAGAGCCGTAGCAAACTGTCCAGTGCTTTAGCTATATCTACCACCGGGTGCCCTAGAAGAGATGGAACTATCCACTATGATCCCCTCAAATTAAACATTATAAAGAGATTAGGACTGAAGATGGTGCTGTAAATGAACATTTCAGGAATATAAAAGGGAGGCATAATAGATCTAAAAAGGTCGCAGTGCGAATTTGAATGACCCTTGCAAATTCAGTCGTTCCTTCAACCTAAAATAATTTGTTTTATAATTTTAGCAATGAACTACTGAATGTAAGTAACAAGTCAGGCTACACAGAAGTGTTTGTGTGTTTACATACATGAATATAAAAAATACTTTCTCGTGACACTTACTACTATTTGTCAACCACCTCACCCTTTCTTTCTATAAAAGAGTGCACAATGTCATTACTATACTTATTTATAATGTCCCACTTCACAGGTAAATATGAAGTTATGCTTATGGACCACGGCTTTTATTTGACCGTGACGTATTAACGTTTTGAACGAGGCTAATAATTTGCACAATACACATCGCAATGAACCATCGATATAAAGTATATTCATTACATTGATGCAGTAAATAAATACGCGAGTAAGTATTTTATAAGATTACGTACCAAGATTATACACCAAATGAAGATACTATTTACCAAATTTAATGTTCATTGGAGCGGCGAGCCACGAGAAGCCTAGCCGCGTCAAGGGTTGGTATTTGGATTTTGTATTTAATAAATCGATCCCAAATATGGCGTCCTAAAAACAGTCTTAACTTCTTTTTCAATTCTTTTTCTTCCGGCCGGACAATACATAAATTCAATTCCTTTTCCAACTTGAATTCAACACAAAGTAGAACCACTTCCCCGCCTTGGGGGTGCGACCAATCGACCGCAAAGGAACGCATAAAAATTCCTCTACGGTGCTCGATTTTGAAAATGCGACGGGACAGGATTTATGTGAGGAATGATCCGCGACGACCGATGGGGTGTAAGGATGAAGGGGACTTATGAAGTTACAAATAATAGTGGAAACGATTTTGGAACAGAGACCGGAAATTACTGAACTTTTAGCTGTAGCTTTGACAATTTTTTTTAACTCAGATCCCCTGATTGTTTTTAATTTAATTTAAATTATATAATAAGCGGTGTTACTTTTTTTGCAAATGTTTCCATTAGTAAATCCGAAAATTATAAAATGATAGCAGTTCAAAACAGCGGGATTATGCGGGAAAACAGCGGGATGTAAGCGATTGAAAACATTTCTAAAACCCAGAGCGTGGAGGATTGTCCTGCAATTGAAACAGTGTATAAACTATCCTTGAGTGTAACCTGTGACTGTGTAGAAGAAGTAACAATAATCGAGTCGTTGTTATCTAACGGACAAAACTGGACAGTTTAGTAACATTCTGCAAGCAATTTGTTTGCTACTCACCTGCAGTTTAATTTTAGCTTCTACTGCAGTATGTAAATAACATGGTCTTTTCTATTCATTAAAGTTAGTTAATTCTTTTACAAGTAGTTCCAATTAATATTGCAGTAAATCGAAAATCCTTTTACTATTTTCTTTTTTGCATTTCTTTCTTTTCCAATTACTATTTTTTCTGGAAACTCGAACTGTAAATTTCTTTTAAAATTTGTTATACTCATATGTTGTATAAAACGCTATTTATTTAAGGTCTAACTAAAATTTGAACAAAATCTGATGAACCGATCCCTAGAAATTTAGCAAAAATAAAAATCTTTAGAAAATCTTTAAAATTCAGGTATTTGAATTTTCAAGTGGATTTTAAAAAAAAAAGTACTCGAAAATGTGTTTCTGTTTTTGAAAAATTAAAATTGTATGAAACTGCACCTACCCTACGTGCCTAAACGTCTTCGAAGTCATTCTTTTTGGGGTCGCGCCAAAATGGGTAGACTTCCAAGGCTGAACTACTATGCAAGACTCAGGAGAAATGAAAAGAATACAGGTAGTGGAAAATATCGTACTATTTATTTATTCGTGTAAATGCAACTCTCATAATTTTTATACATAAACCACCATTGCCCTCTGTAGGTGCCTATAGACAGACAGAAGAAGGGACGAACATATAAAGAAATAAGTGTGTGTGAAAACATTAACGTATTAATGAAATAATAACACGTTTGTATATTTCCACAACTTTTTAATTTGAGTCTTGCCAACCAAGGTTTAACTCGTTAGAGCACTGTCAATATTAGAGTGGCCTTGACAATGTGAAACCTTGGTGGGCAAGACTCAAATAAAAAAGTTGTGGAAATATACAAAGGTCTCATTATTTCATTAATATAATCGATTTCCACCAAATACCAATGGTCTTAAGTATAAATGAATTACATAAGCGTATCCTTAGTAGACCTACCTCAATCCTAAGCAACAGTGCAACAAAATACTCCCAGTAAGTTGGTGCTTGTTTTGGTTGTTACAGTATTTAGAATAGAGGATGTTCTAAACGGTTCAATAATTCAAATACACCAAGAACCGCAACCGCGGCGAGCGCAGATAAATCGCACTAATCCACTAGAAACGTTCGCAATAATCCTTTCACGTTGATGACACTTTTGATTGAATTGTAGCCTCGGTTGAAGGTGCTCGGGGATTATCCGTGCGAGGCTATATATCTGTGTCATTAGGAAAGGACGCGAGCCACATGGGGCTCCCACGGCTACATAAATAACAGAGTAATTATTGCGGAGGATTACAGAACGTTTTGTTTACGTTACAAATCTACAGCTTTGCGGGATAAATGATAGCCGCGCGGTAATATAGTGCCTCAATGCCTGGCTTTGGGTGTTGCTAAGTGCTTGCTATGAAACTGTAGCGCCTAAACGTTGATTCGATGTTTTAGGTTTATTTCAGTATCCCACCTTGATTGAGAAAACATAGCGGTACACATTTTACTGTATATTTAATGAATGAGAATAAAAATTAGAAATCAACAAATTTATTAGTGTAAAGGTCAATTCGTCTGTGGAGGGTTGAATATTGAAGTGTAAAACACATTTTGTATTGTATACATTAAAATCCATCACAAGAAGTTTTTGCTAAAATGACTTACTTCGTATGGTAACTTCACTTACTCCGTATTCGATCAGTTACAGTTCTATAAAAACAGAATATATCTCTTGACCCAATGATTTTATTTCAGTGAAATTGATACTGTATTTGCATTTTGGTTTGTATAATGGTCCTATAATTATTTCAACTGTCAAAAAAAAAAGAATATGAAAAAAACACGTTCTACGATGAAACATGCACATCGGCCGAATAGTCTGTTTTAATCAGGTGCATTCTATTGAAACATATTCTCAAGTCACCAACAATATAAGCACTGGCAAGTTATTTTGTTCACCACTCCCGCCTTAAGCCCCTTCTAAACAATAAAATTACCGCCGGCTAGAACAGTAATACGTGTGAAGTGGTGGATGGGGTGTCCGGTGACAAATGTCTGAAAAAAACCACAACACTCTTAGCAGCGCATCGACAAATAAAAAGATTTAAACAGTGGGTGTGCGGTGACGAGGGGGGAGTATTCACTTAGCCAGAGTGCCGCTTACAATTCCGCGCACAACTTTGACTTTCAAGTGGAGCGTAAACGCCGCAGTGTCAAAACGCCCCCGTTCGGTCGCTTTTACTGTGTTTAAAAAAGTATCGAAACGTCCGAATACTCGTAGTCGAAGCAAACTTTATTTCGTCAGTGTTACCTTCTTTACAGAATAAGTTTGGAAACCTGGTAATATAAGCAAAATAGGTAATAGGCAGGATATAAACAGAATAGATACTAAACAGAATACAAACTTTATAGGAAGTAGACAGGATATAAATAAAATAGATAGTAGACAGAATATAAACAGAATAGGTAGTAGAAACAGAATACATAGTAGACAGGATATAAACAGTATAGGTAACAGATAGATTATAAGCATATTAAGAAGTAGACACGATATAATCAAGATAGATAGTAGACAGGGTGTAAAGAGAGTGGTAATAGACTGTATATAAACAAAGTAGATAGTAGACCAGATGTAAAGAAAATATGTATTACACAGGATATAAAGAGTATTCAGGATATAAAGAGATAATAGACAGGATATGGACAGAATAGGTAGTAGATACGATTTAAACAGAATAGGAAGTAAACAGGATATAACCAAAATATTTAATATACAGGTAACAAAGAGAATACAAAGAAATACAAAAGAATACAAAGGTACAAAGAGAGTAGGTAGTAGACAGAATATAAACAGAATAGGTTGTAGACAGGGTATAAAGGAAATAGGAAGCAGACATGGTATAAACAGAATAGGCAGTGCACAGGATAATCAGGAAATTTATGAATAATCTCTGAATGGAATTCAGATGATGTAAAAGAATTACAAAAACTAAACATAAATGACATTATAGAAAACGCATTTTGATAGCTATATATATATATATATATATAACCATCTTTTGATAATTTTGTTTTTATTTTTTATGATTGAAACTTACATTTTACCGATTATACGAATTTAATCAAATTTTCAGATCTCTAGATATTCCAAAAGTGGGTTGAAATCAGATTGTAAGATTCTTCTTTTAAAAGTAGAAAATGTAAATAACAGCTTGTAAAGATCAACTTTGGCTTACCAAAATTATAATTGCTTTACCCTCAAAATGACAACAATTCAAATTATTTTGAAATCTAAACAGTTTTACCTATTTTTTTCATCGTAATCATTCTTAAAATCTGACTAAATTAACAAACATTAAATACTGTGAGATAAACCCAACACAAATAAAAATCTTACAGCTCATTTTGTAATTTTAAACATTCAGCTCTTATTTAGGCAGATTTCAACGCTGATTACAATGTTTTTTTTGTTACAATCGGTTTTTTAACTGATTAAAAAGTTATGGATCTGTTAAGGCTACCATTGTGGAACGGACTAACGAATTATACTGGTCAACAAATATGATCAAGCTATTATCCACGCCAATTTTGTTTACCTTTCGAGTCAAATCGGACAAATCAATATCATGAACATGAGAGTGTAACAAACACACATATCTAATTACAATTTTTAACAACTCTTAAAACTGTCTTTCAAAGGCTTGCGTTTTTAGGTTCATTATGTAGTTCTTGTCTGTGCCTTTTCACGACGGAAAATTCTTTTCAATAGAATTTCGCTATTACTAATTAAATAATTACTTGATTTAAGCTGTAACTACTGTTATATTCTCTAATGTACTTTGTAAGGCACAGATAATTCCTCACAATTTAATGTACTTTAGGTTCTTTACTAGTCTATTTTGGTTAAAAAAATATTTTAAACACATAAAACATAAATTTCGACAAAATAGTACAGGGTTTCATCACTAGGTTTTAGAATGCACTTCCCCCTCCATGATTCAAGGTCTGTTTAAACCTCTACCTTGCTCTAAAATTCCACTAACTATCCTAAACCTTATATTTACTAATCCTGTTAAAGATATTTATTAAAGCTGCAGGCTATTGGCGAAGGCATTATAGTAATACCCTAACCTGAGTCTACGTTTGTGCTTGCTAACGTTCTAATTTTGAATAGAACAAAAGCCTAAAAATTCTTAGCTTTTTTATTTCACTTTCTTTGTAAATCGAATTTACCCGTAATCAACTTGAAAATGAGCATTTCAAAGTTCGTTGATAATATGGAAATGAACAGATGGTGAAATCAGGATTTCAAAAATGATAAAATAAAAATAATAACATTTAACACTTGTGAGGATTTATTTATTTTTATTGTGAAATAAAAAAAATACTCATTTTAATTTTGTTTTCTATTCTTCATTAACCTCCGTTTCAACCGCCTCGGTGGCCTAATTTATAGCGTACTGGGCTTTCACCCCGAGGACCTGGGTTCGATTCCCGGCCAGGGCTTGGCATTTTCATACGCTATAAATCATCTCATCATCTGCATTAGCCCAAGTGTGCACAATAGTCGGACGTTAAACACCGTCTCTTTTATTTACAACTGTTTTTTGTTTTTCTCTATACTTTCCCAACTACATTCTTACACTTCTTTTCCGTGCAATTACCTTCCTCTACAGTCCAGCCGTACTTTTCCTCCACATTAATCTCTTGTTCCCTCTCCTTCTTCTACCACTTCTCTTCTGTATTCAGCTTCCCGCCACAAGACAAATGGTTCCAGCCCCACGAGTCACGGTGCCCAGATTAATCCGTCCCGTCCAGTGTTTAGGCTCAGCATCTCGTGCAGCACCAAGGCTAAGCTTTTAACCTTTAGCCTTACCGCCATCTTAGAATCAATCACGTGACTTCTAAAGCACGCACTTTGTCGTTCATCAAAGTAGCAAATCGATAAGGCGCTGTAGTGTTCCCTCACTTTTGGCTTAAACACGGTTTAATCTTTCATTGTACAGCTTGGGCATCATGCTGAGCTACCGTTCTGGAAATTTTTGGGAACAGCAGCTGATTTGTTTAAATATCAACATTTTGATCAAACGTAGTTATTGTGTGTAATAAGGACATTAAATGTGAAGACGTTTTTACAGTTACTTTGCATAGTTTTTTTTTTCGCACGAGAACTAAGTAAATATTTTTAGTTAACCGTTTAGTAGTGTTTAAGAATTTTTTCGTTTTTAATAACAGCTCACATCTTGTGTTACTTAATACTTCGTGCTTATTAAATTAAGCAATTAACATTCAAAAGGCGAGTCTGAAAGAGAAAGAGAGAGCTACGGTTGGGGGTGGGTAAGACACAACGCCGGGGACGGAAGGTGGGACATAAAGTACAGCTGTGCGGCCACATGTTGACCTTCTTGTCTTTTGGCGGCAATTTATTGGCGGCAAAAACACGTTGCACGTACATTAGCGCAAAGTAGATTGTTTCTGTAATACACTGCTAGGGGAGGAATTGTTTAAGGGTAGTTTTGGTTCCGGTGTTCTTAGTAAGCTTGAAATGACGCAGACGTTAAATATTGAAATGTGTTCAGGTATTGTATAGCGATTTTAAGATTTTAAAGGATCTCTGTTTACAGACAACTTTGGTAAAAAAAAAGACAGACAAATTTTGATGAAATTTCTCACTGCATGGGCGGATTTATGAGAGAGAGAGAGAGAGAGAGAGAGAGAGAGAGAGAGAGAGAGAGAGAGAGAGAGAGAGAGAGAGAGAGAGAGAGAGAGAGAGAGAGAGAGAGAGAGAGAGAGAAAGAGAAAGAAGGAAAGAGAAAGAGAGATTTTTTTTGTGTTTAACGTCCGACTATTTTGCACACTTGGGCTAATGCAGACGAAGAGAAAGAGAAAGAGAGAGAGAGAGAGAGAGAGAGAGAGAGAGAGAGAGAGAGAGAGAGAGAGAGAGAGAGAGAGGAGGGGCAATAACTTAAGAAGGGTTGGAGCTTTTTCGATGGGTATGTAATACCTCTCAGTAAAAAGATAGCTTCCGCCTAAGAAAATTTAGAAAATCTGATACTCAAAAACAGAATTTTGGAACACTTTTAACACCCATGAAACATATACTCGAATTAATTGTCTTGGTTGTGCCGACTTTATCATTCAACAACAGATGCAGCTTTTATGGTATTCTACAACTTTATAATTTCAAATATTTTCTAACTCCTACGTTTTTCATACACAATATCCAAAACCTTTACACTGCTGTAGAAGGACACAGGCTTCCAGCTGGTTTATTACGAATGATTTAAAAACTGTAAAACACAATGAGAAAGTTTTATTATTTGTTATTGCTATAAAAAAAACCATATTATAAAGTACTTGCGACGTCGTTACTGTTATTATTAATAAAAAGTCACCCTTCAAAATATGTCCAGCAACAGTGACATATTAATATTTGAAAACAACATAGCACTATTTTGGCCTAACGTTATTTTAACTGTAAGTAGGGTTGAAACTAAACGAATATTTAAATATTTTTTTTTTATTTTCTCACAATATAATTTTACTATTTTTATACCGTTTGAGTGGCAATGCATCCAGAAGCCCAAAAACCCACCCAAGTTTAACTTACAAAAACTGGTTTACCCATATCACTGAATTGTTTTCTCATTATTTTAGGACAACATTTTTTAAAACAATTTTTGCCAAAAATATTAAAAAATCGGAATTTTTTAAAATCAGTTTTAACAGTTCTTATCAAATTTAGTTCAAATGTGGTCCATATTATAAAACAAATATGGGTCGCTATATCCCAAAAATTGGGAATTATATCATCACATTTTTGTCACATATGAAGATTCAAAACTCAAGTAAAAATGCCAAATTTTAAATAAGTACATACACGGTTCAGGAGAACATAAAATGAAACAAAGAACGAAATATACTCTGATCGTCTTCGTATTTGTTTTATTTTTTCAAACCGTATATCACTTTAATTTCACATTTCTCTCAAAATTTAAATGTGACCAAAATTTAATCATAATCTGATGAACTGATTTTGAAAATTAGATTTTTTACAAGGTTTTTTTAATAGCTCCTGACAGGATGTTTTGGAGAAAATTTGAAAAAGTTTGTGTAATATTTTGCACCATTCATTTATATATTTGTGTATGTACTTTAAAAGTGAGTAATTCGCAACTTTTTTTCAATAATTTAAAATCTTTTTCAGAAAACGACTCTATTATTCAGATATTTTGTAGTCCGTCTTAGCATTTATTATTTGTATTGTTTCAAAGCAACGGGAATTGTTTTATTAAAATTCAACAGTCATTTTGAAAACTTACACTAGTGGTCTGTAAAACTCTTCCAAAAAAGTGTTTTAGTGGTCAGTTCCCATATATATTTTTGCTTATTTCCAGTTCCGGTTCTTATCATATTGTCCAACAGTGCTTTATATTTCCGAGTAGAGAATTTCCCAACCAAACTCTTTCAATACAGTCAGTTTTTACACCACAGCACAGCAGCACAGCAGTGTAGAACTTGATGCGTCTTTTAAAAATGAAGGCGTTCCAGTAAGCAACTGTTTTCCTTTTTTATATACTGTATGACAATGTTATTAGGTACTTAACAAATCAACAGAACTGTTGTTTTTGTAATAGCATTTATCTGTCTGTCGTTAATGTTCCTTTAAAATATGGTAAAATATGTCGATATTTTTCACGATCTAATGATGCCAACGTCGATTTTATATTATTAATATTATATATATATATATATATACATACATAGGTACAGATATATATATGTCTACTACTTTAAGGTTGTAATTAAATTTTCAACACTACATGAGTTAAAAACAGATTAAATTAAAAAAATAGCGGCCATAATACTTCCACTAATTTTTAATTATATCCAGAAGAACCCAAGTAAATATTCAATAAATAAATATTATAAAAACGTATAGGCCTACGTTTGGAACTCGGGGTGTTATCTACAGAAGCGACACTTTTGTTGATGATATCTTTACTGGATATATAATTAGTTTGAAGATATGTTTATATAATTCTTTGCTTAAAATAAATAAATACGTGAACATATCTTAGATATTGCTGTAGTTATAGTAAAATATCAGTTGCCTTATATTAATTAGTAACGATCAGCTGATTTCATTGAACACCTGATAGACTACAATAAGTTTCAGGTTATGTTGTTAAAAACTAGCAATATTAACAACAATTATTATAAAAGTTTATATTGATTTCGAGTGTTATAAACGGTTACAACGTGCACGTGTTCTTCAACTAAAGAAAAATACCGAAACCGAAGCAACACAATGTTTTCATAGAGTACTCGTGTACTGTTATCGAAAAGGAGGAGGACAAAGAAAGAGACAGAAATAGAGAGACGAGATTCATTTGCTAGGTCTTCCATATTTCAGTTAAATTCATCCGTTCAGCAGACTTTTTTTTCTGTTCACTCCTCTCGCCAAAGCTAACATTAAAAAAGCTTCGCTTCAATAACATACCATATACAATATAAATGTCAACAATTAAAATCAGCTGACTATTTAATGCTGTTTTAAGTTAAACACACTACATATGATTTCTTACCGGTAAATGACCTAAAGTTAATCTATATATCGAAATCATTTAGAAACCTAATACAAATGAGTTCGGCAGTTCTATCAAACAGATTTGCTTAAAATATGTAATAATAACCTTGAGTCTATAATACATAGAACTTCCACCCTGTGTTAAAATCACGATGCCAGAATGAAAGGTAAAGTGCACGTAGTACCAAAACCGGACAGCAGAGCGCTCTGAACACTATCTGCCCATCCTTGCGTCTATAAATTGTTGCAGTGACGTGAATGTGTCTTACACTCGATTAAGACATCTAATTAATATCTTACATCAATAAATAACCTAACTATAGTCTCAAAAGCTAACTTAAAATTACATGATTCATTTCCCTTCTGATAGATAGCGTCTCTATTTTCAGTCACACAATTTCCTATGCAGTGAGGTTCCTATGTGTTGTAAATTTAAGGATAAGAGGTATTTATGCTCAAAAATAACATCAGACATTTAGACTATCAGTTTTCCCTTAAGACTTCGCCCTATTGGCTTTCAAAGTTCTCATGTTAATCTGAGGCCAGTAGAGAAGATCGTACTGGATCAGATGATAACTGAAAGGTAATTTCATTAGCACACTTAGTTCAATATTTTCACCCCAGAATGCAGCACATTTATGTTAAATGTTTTATTTTGGGGTTATATTTTTTGCGGGAAAGACTCTTGTCATATAAAAAAAACACACATTTTAAATATACATATTTTTAAAATACTTTAAACATTTACTATATGAACCCTTAAAATGAATATCAACCAAAAAATTGTTTTAAACTGTAGAAATTGCAGTAAATACTTATAAATGGCATGATACTTCGGCACATTACTATAAAATGTACACACAAATCAGCCCTACGTAGCAACAAGCCAGTTTTAACAATACGGTAACGGTGTAGCCCTAACTGCAATAGTCTACGTATTACTTTAATAGGTACTTATTACGTACCAGAATGATAACCCTTATATGAAATATATGAGCGCTGCTAGTGGACTCTTGCGGCAGAGTATTCAACTACAGTTAAATAAATAATAGTACTATCTATTTTCTCAAATTTCTCCTACTATCCTTGATTTGTACAGCGTTCGTAGCGGCAAATAGTTCAACTACTTGGAATTTAGCCTCTGATATCGAGCACGCTTTTTATAAAGGTAGCTATACTTGTAGTCCGTTTATATTCAGCGTTTCTAGCAAGTTCTGTTTCGTATAACGTACAAAACCAGTAAAAACTGTCGCTTAAATACAAGATAATCTAAGTGTACGTTTTTTGAGGTTAAGTGTAAAATACCTATCGAACCATGTATCTAATTTTGCTTTTTTTAAGCCCAATAAACTTAAAATAATCGGCCCGCAGCTGTATCTCTGACGTGATATAAGCTAATTTCCGAAAATAATTTTTGTATCTTACCCACTTTTTGAAACTCTAATTTCACCCTTATAAACAGCATTTTAATCTTTCAAATTGTACTGAAAATACAAAAACGAACCCTGACCACCGTCAAATTAAATTTAATAATTTCAGATCATATTTTCAAAATATTTAGAACAAAAGCGTTATGAGATGTCTGAATCAGCGCTAATTTCAAGGTTCCGGGTCTGAATACTTACCATGATGGAAGCTCCAATACATCACTTTCCAATGGATATTCACTTATAAACAAATAAGTAATTGTGCTACTGACTGCAAGTATCATTTTATAGAACATTTACTGATCACAAACCAGTTTCAACAAAAAGGATTCAGCGCGACTGTAGTTGTTTGCATATTACTGTTACTAAGTTCTGCATCGTATCAGATATAGAACAATCACAAACAACTTTTACCAAGTAGGAACCGGTTACTTATTGACACTAAAGATAGCTGATAATTGTATCACGTGACCGCAAGTATTAATTAAAATAATTAATCGGTCTTCTACCCGAATGGGATCGATAAACTTGAAGTATTCGATACGTTTACCAGGTACCAGTTCCACATCGTATCAGACAAAGTACAACCATTTACAAGCCACAACAAGCCTCGAGTAAAACACCCCATCACTCACTGCCTGACATTTCGTCTACAACCCTCCACCCTTCTCTCCCCCTTTTGTTTTTACGCACCCGCCGGTCTCCTCATTCGTCTCTTTGACTTTTTAGCTGACGCTCGATTTAGCCGCTTCCTTCCCTCGATTTCCTGTAATTTAAAAATACATTAAAGTTGTTTGTTTTTTTACTAATTTCAATTTGCTGCTGTATCCTTCACGAAATTATCCAGTCAGATTTATCTTGAGCTGGATATTTATGAGCCCGTAATAATTATAGGTATGGTTTGTTATAACTCGGAGGATCACCCAAAGAAAACGTTAATGTTTAGCTTAGAAATAAAACAATATGATATAAATTACCTTAGCCTAAACAAGTTTGTTTCGCGAGCTTTTTTAAAAATATATGAAAAATTGGCAAGCATTTTCAGAACCGTTTTATTAGGTTTTACTCAAATTTTGCTGTTGATGGTACATAAACTCAAGCCAGTGGAGAAAATCGGAAAAAATCTTATAGCCTCCTGCAGTTAGCGGTGTTCTGTTCCTTGGATTTAATTTAACTCTCAGGAAATTTCTTTCATGTAACATTTTCTTGACTAACATTTCGTGCATACAAATCAAATTAATTTTTGTCTACGAAAATATTTCAGTGTAAGAAATTTTGTGTAGTTTTTACACACACACACACACACACACACACACACACACACACACTTTTTAATTGTAGGTGTGTGTGTGTGTGTGTGTGTGTGTGTGTGTGTGTTTGTTTGTATGTGTTTTAGCTAGCTAAAGTTCGCAATTTTGGTCCAATTTCATTCAAACTTGGCACAAAAATCGATTAAATAGTTTAGACAACTTCGATAACCAGAAATATTCGTTCAACAGTTTCAAAATGGCGGTCATTTTAATGCAATAAAGTTCATATATTTTTGTCCTTTAGGCTTATATACATTCTTTGAAAATATGATTTCATTATTACATTCACTGTTAAAAACTGCTTATATAACCGTCTGAATTTTCAAAATCCTTTGATTTTAAGAAGTTTTTCGACGGCGGTCAGAGTTCATTTTCGAATTTTCAATGTAATTTGAAAGTTTCAAATGTTAATAGGCCTATATGCAGATTTTTAATGCTTATTATTATGGTCAAATCGGAATATCAAAAAGTGTGTAAAGAAAAATACTTGGAAATTCGCTTCTATCCCGCCAGCGAAACATTTTGGTGATGCGATTTTTATTTTTTATGAAATAGTCGAACGATATTACGCTATAATTGTGAACGAAATACCCTTAAATTAGCATATTTATTAAAAAAACATTAAAATGTTTTTATCCGATTCCCCATAAAATAAAAGTGTTTGTGTCTTATAAAAGTGTTAAGAAGTAGTTCGTTAAAATTATATTTGTTTAAATTAGGGTCTACCACTAACCTAACCTAACATATATTTGTTGCCTACAATTAATAAAAAAAGAGATACGTCATAAGTTTTTGAGAGGAAATTATTTGTTTATATTTTTTACTGTTTGTGAGAACAATTAGTAATTTAAAATAAAAATAAAAATTATTAGAAATCGTTGGTGACGCTCTTTCAGAGTAACACCCTAATATTGAAAAATTAAAGTATTCTGTTAAAACGTTTAGACGCTATTCGTGTTAAAAATACGGCGTAAGGTAATTAGAATCTGACAAGTTCCTTCATGTTTTTGTACCGAAATTCCTGGGCACCGCGCGGACAGATTGTAATCACACAAGTGAGCCAGCCGTAAGACTCAAGATTTTAACTTTATTTTACAAAAATAGACCCCCCCCCTATTTACTCTTCCACAAATGAAATTGTTAAACCGGCGTAGGAGTTAAAAGTGTAAACCACGCCCCTCAACCCGCCCCTCTTCTGTCAGTCAGCTGTTGTGCCTGACATTGTTAATGAGATGTTCTAAACTTGTTAATACACTCAGACATCAACACTTCAACAAGTGAATCTCTGTACTCGAGGTATTTATTCGCCAACTTGTTTCGAAGCGTCGTACGTCATCATCACTTAGCACGACAGAAAATATTTCATACAAAACTTCGCATATCGGATTTTCTGAAGATATAAGTAGTTCGTAAATTCAATCTTGTTATCTGTGTGTTTTTAAGTTTGTAGAATCGTTCGTCTAAAAAGTTAACCGAGATTCTTATAATTTAGTATGAACGTATGAGTTTCTGAAGTTTTGAATTTTCGAGAGGATTAATGGATTAACGGTAAGGGTTAAAGAAACGGAAGTAACTGAGGTTCGAACTAAGAACCTTAAGTTCGCAGTTCAGAGATGCCGCAGACTTCCGGGTGCTTTGGTCACATCGACCACCTGGCTCTACAGTGAAAAGCGAAAACATAACAAAATGTAATTTGGATTGAATTTGTTCAAATACTGTATACCCGTAACAATAATGTAAGGATTGTTAGTTATTGTTACCTTAAAAATTCTGGCCAGGAGCAAAAAGCTATTGGCACATAGCTAGGAGTGCTGGGCATATAGTTTTGTACTTAAGCCACTGAATTTTAGACCGTGATTTGGAGTTAATATTTCTTATACATGACAAAACGTTTAGCTCAATACGTTTAGCCTATGTAAGTGAGAAATTAGCCTTCAAAGTGGAATATTTTGGTTAAACACAATTCGTTTTGTTTAAATATTTAAAAAGCTACGTTTTAGTCGTGGCCTAACAAAATCGATTTCACAAAATCTCAGGAAAATTGATTTCTGTTAATTCTTTAAGTATTTTGAGCAAAATAAAAGCTTAAGCTGAACCATATGGTAACACTACAATTACATTGCCAAATTTCGTGGGAATTGTTCAATTAATTGTTGTTCTTCAGCGATGTCCACAGACGCATTGAGAGACGTCCAGTTAAAAACTAAGATTCAATTTCAAAAAAAATAAAAACACAGTGTCTATCGAAATCCAATTTTTAACCACTAACAACGTAATTTCTACAGAGCCTATATCGAGAGTAAAACTTATCCTAGCCAAACTTAAAACAAATGAGTATGCAGAAAAGAATGTTTACATCTGTTCAGAAACCTGGAACTCATAGATTCGCGAATTTCGAGACGCCGCTGAAATGAAATTAGTTAAAAAGCCATGGTTTCCGGGACGTCACACTGCCGCGCATATCCAGGCACGCGCGCGTGTTTGTATATGTACCAATAATTGTCCTTAAGTACGTATTGTTGGGGCCTTTGCGTCTTGGTATGTGGTCCATAGCCGCCCACGCCACGCTATTGTGTTGGGTTCGCTAAGGAATTATGTTGTTAGCTTCATTAGATCATGTGCTCGTGGAGGGTCTTCAATGCGCTCCAGCTGCCAATATCCTTTCTGAAAGAACTGTTTGCAACGATGCAGCACTGGTTTTAAAATTTAGCGTTATGCCCAAAAGTACTTTTAACGCGAGCGGAGAGTTATGAACGGCGAACTTTGTAAAATTGTCGACCACTTAAGTAATAAGGAAGTATAAGGATTGCAGTACGCAACTGTCTCTCTGACATGATGGAAGCGAATTTCAAAAAACAAATTTGTTAGTGAACCAAAAATAAAAATTATTTATCATGTATTTCTTTTCCATTTTAATTTTAATTACTATAATTTGCTCGAAAACATGACAAATTAACATTACTAGTTTTTAATAACATAACCTAAAAGTTGTTATTACATAACAGCTGTTCAATGAAATAAGCTGATCGTTACGTATTAATATAAAATGACAAATTAACACAGCTAGTTTTTAACAACATAACCTAAACCTTATTATAGCCTATCAGCTGATCTTTACGAATTAATGTAAAACAACTGATCTTTTAATATGACTACTAAAATTAAATTAACGATTCATTTCATATACTTAAATCGGTCAAACTTCTTCGAAGTTTGTAGTGGTTGCGGCTCATACACGCAATGCCCTCGGTTCGATCCCGGACGGAAATAATAATTTTTAATTATAACAAATTTAATGTGAAACTTGAGACGCGCAAACCATCCCGCAAAATGCAGCAGCACACCTCGCTCTAAAACATGATACATGTTAAAAGGAACAACGTAATATTTTTTTTACAATTTTATAAGTTAATTTCGCTATCGTAATCAGCTGTTAAAAAATTTAAATCAATTATGACTGTGAATATTCATAGTTAATTTGAAAATACAAAAACATCTATATCTTATTACTCAAACTGTGTTTTATGTTAAGATGCATAACTCAAGCTGCACTGACTTCAGTCTAGACAATTTGACATAAACAATTACAGTTTCGGAATGAATAAACGAAAACAAAATACAATAATAATTAATGCCGGTTATTTTTCAATATTTTCACGAACAGTAAATTTCTTTTATTTTGAATTTTTGTATAATGACTTAAATTGTAATTTTTCATATAGGCCACCTATTTATTGTTTTACTAAAATTTGTATAAAATCTGATGAACTGATCATAAAGTAGACCTAATCTATTAAAGATATTTGTATATTTAGACTATAAAAGATATTTGTCAAATATTTCTTAAATATTTGATGAAACTTTGACCATTTATCATGTTCAAATATTTGTAAAATTTGTATCAAAGAACATATTACGTTAGTCAAAATTCATTGATCACCTGGGTTACTAAGTACATATATTTTGAAGGTATCTTTATTCAAGTGCAGTAGCTGTAATGGATCGAATAATGTTGACTTGTTATACTTCTGCATTAAGCGTGTATCTTTGCTATAGCGCTGCTAAATAAAAGGAGAGATAAACGAAAAAACGAGTTTGGATCAATGCCACTATTATTAAAAAAATCCTCTGGAAGATCATGATTCAAATAGACGATTTTTAAGAATCTGTGTTTTTGTAAGCATTAGTGTGGATATTACACAAACACTTTTCTTTCTCATGTTGCAGGTTTAATGTTCTTACTACTTCAGAAATCCATGACAATTTCGCCATCGTTTCAAATCGTAGGCCTACACAGCGAAAGGAACGGAAGGAATTATGTAACACAAACAGGAAATAACAAAATTTTGAGGTTAACGTATACCTATGTATTATTAAAAGCTTTGAAAGATTACAACATGTCAAAGATTTTATAATAGAATTAGTGTATCAAAGTACAGTCAAATTTATTTCATCAATTATTTTTGATCAAAGAAATTTGACGTTTTTATGATAATGTGATACACCACTTTGATTATCCAGTTTTTATGGCTTCCTAATAGGATTTTTGGTAAATAATTTAATGGGAGAAATTATGATTATTGTTTATTTGTAATGGTTCTAAAAAATATGACGTTGTTCCTTTTAACACGCATCATGTTTTAGAGCGAGGTGTGCTGCTGCATTTTGCGGGACGCTTTGCGCGTCTCAAGTTTCATATTAAATTTGTTATAATTGTAGTTGTTTAGAAAAATGGCAACAAATATTTGTTTGTGTCTCATTTATGTTCCCCATCATTTGAAAGTGTGATGCACAGTACAATATCTTTGCCCCATCATTTGAAAGTGCAATGCACAGTACAATATCTTTGCCCCATCATTTGAAAGTGCAATGCACAGTACAATATCTTTACCCCATCATTTGAAAGTGTGATGCACAGTACAATATCTTTACCCCATCATTTGAAAGTGTGATGCACAGTACAATATCTTTGCCCCATCATTTGAAAGTGTGATGCACAGTACAATATCTTTACCCCATCATTTGAAAGTGTGATGCACAGTACAATATCTTTGCCCCATCATTTGAAAGTGTGATGCTCAGTACAATATCTTTGCCCCATCATTTGAAAGTGTGATGCACAGTACAATATCTTTGCCCCATCATTTGAAAGTGTGATGCACAGTACAATATCTTTGCCCCATCATTTGAAAGTGTGATGCACAGTACAATATCTTTGCCCCATCATTTGAAAGTGTGATGCACAGTACAATATCTTTGCCCCATCATTTGAAAGTGTGATGCACAGTACAATATCTTTGCACTGTTTGTTTGTCTAACAGCTTAAGTTCTCGTTCAGACGCCCGCAGAAATATTTACACAGCATAAACTCGTGACAGATTATTTACGTCTTGCACACGTGTTCAGATTCCGCTGCGAGACGGGGCTGCAAAATTTGTATCCTACGTAGGTTACGTGGGTCATACACCACATGCGTGGGTCATACATCCCTCGCGGAGTTCAAGCCTGTGAACCGTCTTCCGGGGGTGGCTTGTTAGATGAATGCATCCTACGTGGAGCGCATGTGTTGCCCGTCTAGTCACGTGGTACCTGACGGCCTAAAACACTTGTTAGTATTGCAAAGACGCGAATCAAACAGACAGATGCGGAAGGAAAAGTTGGGTCGTCACAAAACATTTAATGGAACCACTGACAGATTTATTAAAGATAATGGATAAAGATTAATGGATAAAAAACATTGCGGTAAAGTTTAAGTAATAATAAAAATCTTCAAGATTAAATAAAATTGAGGAATTATTAGTACCATCCGCCATATATTTCGATAAAAAAGATTTTATTAGGAAGATTCCATTAAATAAACACACCCTATTTAATTGTCGAATTTCTATAAGGATGATTGCACAAGTGTTGAGATTGCTTGTGGTAATGAATGAACCATTCAATATTTTTACAAATGGTTTAGAAAATCGAATTTATTTCTATTTGTGAATGAGGAACTTTTAACAAAGTTTAAAAACTTTGATGGGTTGGTGTAATTGACAGAGAGGGAGAATTTCTCAGTTAAAAAAATGTTTGGTCTTTCGAATGTTTGTTTTGCGATTTCATAAAAATATAAACAAAAATAATGACGCGCTACAAAAATGAAAATGTATTTTTTCAACTTAATTTGTCCAAAATTTAAACGTCATATTTTTTACAAAATGTTTTGGGTGACAAAAATTAAAATGCCGGTTTTGATTAAAATAAAGTGGAATAAGACCTTTAAAAGCCCAAAGAAAACGGTTCAAAAACGTCAAAAGAAAATGCTCAGTAAATTTGTGTATGGTAAAATAAAAATTACTTTCAAAATACTGTTTTTAACACTATCATGTTTTAGAGCTGGTTATGATATTAGATTTTGCGGGACGCGGGGATGCGAGGAACGAGTTTATGTTGTTACATAACAATGTATTTTGTTCGTAGCAAATCTCATATTAAATTAATTATAATTAAAAATTACAATTTCCGTCCGGGATCGAACCGGGAACCTTGCGAGTGTGAAGTGTGAGGTGTAACCAATACATTACGGAAACTTCGAAAAAGATATTTAAAAGATTTAAGTATATGAAATGAATCGTTAATTTTGGTAGTTCTATTAGAAGAGCAGTTGTTGTATATTTGTAAAGATCAGCTGATTTCATTCAACAGCTGATAGCCTACAATAAGTGTTAGGTTATGTTGTTAAAAACTATTTATGTTAATTTGTCGTTTATATTAATTAGTAAAGATCAGCTGATTTAATTGAACAGTTAACTGGCTATAATAAGTTTCAGGTTATGTTTTTAAAAACTAGCTATACTAATTTGTCGTTTATGTTAATTAGTAATGATCAGCTGATTTTATTGAACAGTTGACAGGCTATAATAAGTTTCAGTATGCTTTTAAAACTAGCTATGCTAATTTGTCGTATTTTCGAAAAAAATAACGTAATTAAAATAAAAATGGAAGAGAAAAGAAGATACATGATTTTTATTTTTGGTTCAATAACAAAAATTTTTCTTTTTCTGTATTTATCAACAAAATTTTTATTTAACAATACTGGGAAAAATATAATTTTTAGACTTTGAAGTAAAATTTGATCAAAATCGTTACTGCAGAATTACTGGAAAAATGACGGTTTGAAATATTTCGTAAAATTAAAACTTGTTCGATGTTTGGGCAAACCAGATCTACATGCCAAATTTAATTGTAAGCGATCAAATAATTTATTTCCCAGCAATGTGCACATACTCAAAGACAAGAAATTCATGTCTTTAACATTTGTTTGATACAACTCCTTAAAACGGATACGTTATGTTTTTGTAAGTTAAATTTTTTATTTGAACACTTTTTAAACAATTAAATCGAATTTGAGAAAAAATGTGCTTGTATTTTGCACTGTTTATCATTACAGATGGTAACGTTTTGACATGGAAACGATTTCACCCATTTCTGCTGCAAATATAGAGTGAAAACCGCCATCTTGAAGACTACAGACTTTTACAAAACTAACCATTCCCAACTCGTGTTTAATATTTCCGGAAGTAAATATGGAATGAGTTAAGGGTAGTTCCCACGCGCCCCCACAGCATGCAGATTGTTTTGACGAGATGTGACAGTTGCTTCGTCGGGAAAGATACAAAAATTGTCTGTCTTCTGTTTGCGGAAGCGGAAGTCTGCGGAAATGTTCCCACAGCTTTGCTCATCCTGACCTTGAGAAATGTCACACCGGTGTCCCTCAGGGTTCAAGTATGGGTCTTCTATTTCTCTAACGAGAGTAATACATTATATCTACGGCTTAAACACATGTTATCACTTTGTATTTGTTTGACATATCATTTGTTAAAGTTTACTTTCTCCTTTTACAAAGTGCTTGCAAAGTTGTCATGACTGGAAATACAGCAGTAGCTCAACACAACAGCAGACCTCGCAGTATATTCTTAATTAATATACAGAGCGTTTCACGACAGCCTCGTAATACTTTCCGCCAATTTAACCGGTAACCGTAATATTTACGAAAAACGTTACTCGAATAACTCAATTGGAAATTGTATGCTCTTTCTTCAAGAAGAGGTCAAAATTACGATAGGTTTTACAAAAAATAAACTGCAACTACACTCTCAAAGTTGAATCACAGCGATCCATCTTGACACGAATGAACAAATTTTACACATAAGTCTTTCGGGCTTTGTACAAAGTAACTTCGTACCAAATTTCAAAACAAACGGCCAATACGTTTGAGTATAACTGCGTACAGTCGTTATAGTTTAAATAGAGGCCACCATCTTGAAGCAGAAGTAAATGGGGAGAAATCTTATACGTACGTCGTTTGGGCTTTATACAAGATACCTTCGTAACAAATTTCAAAGCAATAGGTCGATGCGTTTCGTTAAAATTGCGTGCACTCGTTATTCTAAATCAGAGGACTTCATATTGTAACGGAAGTGAATAGAAAAAAATCTTACACTTACGTCATTCGGGCATTATACAAGGTACCTCCGTACCAAATTTTAAAACAATCGGTCAATGCTTTTGGCCAAAACTGTGTAACAAAACAAACAAAAAAAACCAAATGCCAAACAGAGACCTCGCTTCGATCGGTCAATAAATCTTAAGATTGTAACAGGTTTGATTTCAGAGTCCAAAAAGTGGTTTTTATTTTGGGTATTTGTGTACAGTGGGAGACTAAACAAATCAGCGAATTTACTACAGATGTAGCTTGCCAATTATTGGACGAAATCATTACAAAAATATTTTTGGCATTGACGTGTTTGATAAAATTTTGCACAAATATTACCCCAATTACCCATAATATTGTCCAATAATTATGGGCAATTGCCCAATATTATCCATAATTACACACCCCCAAAGTACGCCTAATTCTGAAAATGAAATCGTAAGAATTTGCCTAAAATTCCGATCATAAAATATGAATATCAATAACTTTAGGGAGTGTAGACAATTTGGAATATATAAAATTTATGGTTTGGGTGAAATTGTAAACGGAAAATAAATTATCTTTTGTTTTCGAACAGTTTTTCCATTTTTTCACATTTTGAAGACCTTACACCAATTTCAGTTATGAATCATCATATCAAACTAAAGTTTGACAATAATCTGGTTTTGAAGAATTTCACCCATTTTCTGTGTTTTTTCATATTTTCGTGAAAAAAACAAATATGTGAAAAAAATTTCTTTATGTTTTTACGCAGGAACACTGCATCACATTAATATTAAAACACATTAATTTAAAGATTAAAATAATGCAACAGTGTAACTACAAATTTGTTACTTCTTATTGCTTACTAATTGGTTTTGTTTAACGCAATTATTCTTGGTAATTTCAGTAACCTTGTAATCTTCTGCAGAAAATTCCAGAGCGGATGCGGAAGTTATTTCTCTCAACCCTTTCGCGAATCTGATACCACAGCGATGTCGACGTCGTAAATCTGTAAGTATACCCTGAGTGTCTTCTAACTGACGGTAAATCACCGGTAAATCACCTTTAGCGCCTAAACAATATGTAGGAAAATTATAAAGCTTAACAGTATTAAAACCAGTTTGATATCCCACCTTGGTAAAATGTAGATAGCGTAGTAGTCATTAATACATTTTTATTCTTTACATTCACATTACTGGGTTGAACATTTATGCTGTTTGTAAGTAAAGAAGAAATGTAAAGTCTACTTAAAAACACAAATTTAGTTTTTATACAAGTATATCTATAATTGATACTTTTTTGAATGTTTTATATGGACGAAACATAAATTTCGTTTTTCCCCAAATATTCTAGCAAATTCCGTTGAGCTAAATTTGGAGAATATAAACTTTATGTTTTTCCAACTGCCAATTCTAAAGGGAACATTTGCAAACAATAACGCCTATAATTCGGTTCTTATAGGCTGCATGTTGAGCCAAGTATAGGCCTACACAAAATCATAAACATTTACAATCATAATTAGCATTCGAATCGGCATATACGGTAAAATCTCTCTATAGCAGCACGAAGTGAACGTTAGTTTTCTTCGCTATAAAAAAATTTCCGCTATAGAGAGAGCATGTGTGTGTGTGTGTGTGTGTGTGTGTGTGTGTGTGTGTGTGTGTGTGTGTGTGTGTGTGTGAGAGAGAGAGAGAGAGAGAGAGAGAGAGAGAGAGAGAGAGAGAGAGAGAGAGATTGAGAGTGAGTGAGTGAGTGTAGTGTGTGTGTGTGTGTGTGTGTGTGTGTGTGTGTGTGTGTGTGTGTGTGTGTGTGTGTGTGTGTGTGTGTGTGTGTGAGAGAGAGAGAGAGAGAGAGAGAGAGAGAGAGAGAGAGTGTGTGTGTGTGTGTGTGTGTGTGTGTGTGTGTGTGTGTGCGTGTGTGCGCGCGCGCTTGTTTATAAATTTAACGATTCTCAGAAAGTGACTTAGTCAGGGATCGGTACCAATTTTAAGGTCCCGGTTCTGGGTTTTACCATGATGCCGTTTCAATAACTATTTCCGATGAAAAATCACTAAAAAATAGGCTGAAGTCACAGGAAACATTACACTGATGTGATCTTTCTTCCAAACAACCTTGACCGTTTAAAGGCAAGTAAATACGGTGTCTTGTGTCTGCCACTTATTGTCTTGCAAATGAGACCCAGAAATATCTGGAAACGAAAGAAAAGCACTGCGCCCCCTCTCCCCTCTCCATTCGCCGGATATGGGTTCCATTTCCAGGCACAATGTTTTCCCATTGTCTCCTCAAAAAAAAGAGTGCTCTTATTTTTAGCGACACACGTTCTGAATCTGATGATGTTATCTCGGGCGCCGAGAAGCGCGCGTTGGAAACGAATGAGAAAGTCTCGGCATTGTGTTAAATTTAGGCGGCCAATGTTGTTTGGTGGCCTCTTATTATAAGTTCATGACGGCAAGTCTTGTTTTCTTAACTTACAACTCATTAATACAGAAAATATTGTGGTCGTTCAAAATACGGATTTTAGTATTAACGATTTTTCTTTGGAAAATTAGAGCGTTTAATTATTTAGACTCAACACCGGGACAAAATTCGATTCAAATAAGGCTGAAATTGTGAAAGCAAGAGTGAGAAAAAACATATAAATTTTATTTATAATCTAAAGAAATTCGTTACCCGTTAAAATCCGTTTACCACTGTCAAGGTCATTTCTAATCTTAAAAAACGTAACTCTTGCATTATACATTTCATAATCCAAGATGAATGTACATTTTATGATACATAATGGTGAAATCAAATTTTCAAAAATATTTAAGACAAAAAAGTTATGAACTTTTTTAGATTTGAAATGACCGCCATTTTGAAACTTTTTTACGACATTTTTGCTATATCCGTTTTAATTCTCCTGAGCAAAAAAAAATTAGTTATATATTAAATTTCTGTTTGCCTATTTGTATACCTATTTTGTGAACATCGCTATGAGTAACATAATTGACACATTGTGTTGAATTTTGGCATACTGATCTAGTTTGGTCATATTTTCAACACCACTTTTTAAAATGAATGTCCTTTCTTGTTAACACAAGTTTTTTAAAATTAAAATTTCTCAAAATCGACTATAACGATTTTAATTAAACTTTGCTCAATTGTAGGACAAAAGGTATGGGTCTCTACTTCCTTAAAACTTGGTACTGACGCTACAGAAAGGTAAAAATCGACTTCCCAATTTCCAGAACCAAAACAGCTTTCTTATACACTGCCACACCTCCCGACAGCAAGGCATGAGTTCTTTGACACCCTATAAATGCAAATACTGACCGTCGTTATAAACAGCTCCGGTGAAGATTTACGTGATATGCAACAGTCCATCAAGCTACCACGCTGTTGTGAATCTATAAAGCAGTTTGATTTGTAACAAAAAGGCCCTAGATCGCCGCGTGAGACAAGTCTGGGGAATGTATTAACCGTTACGTTGGCTAAACTGCGGGTAATCACCAGAGCAAGGTGATGACGTATATATTATTCCAGTTTATGAGGGCAGAATGGGGGACGTACTAAATATGCGTTACTGTATAATGGATGTCAAAACTTGAATTCGTCTTTATAAACAAACAGGATAAAATTAGCTTACTTACCTGTAAATTGTTTCAATAAAATTTAATTTGCACTTATCGATCTGTTATTAATTTCATACAACTAGTAATTAAAAGAATATGAGACCTCGCAGTACTTTCTTAATTAATATGCAGAGCGCTCCACGATAGCGATCGTAACTTTTCCGCCAATTTAACCGGTAACCTCAATGTTTACAAAAAGTGTTACGGGTCCAACTTTATTGGAAATTTTATGCTCTTTCTCAATGAAACGGTCAGAATTATGATAGGTGTTACCGTTCAGCCAGTATTATAGGAAATAACCAGCAACTACACTCTCAAGGTTGAATTAAAGACCGTCATCTTGACACTGAAGTAAATGGGAAAAATATTACACACACGTCTTTCGAGTTTTATACAAGGTACCTCTGTCCCAAATTTTAAAACAATCGGTCAATGCGTTTGGTCAAAACTGTGTAACAAACATGTAAACAGACACACAAACCAAATGCCGATCAGTCAAGTTGAAACAGAGACAAAGTACAATTTAAGAATATTGTTTTACAACAGTTTTAAAAAAAATTAATAATGAAAATATTGTTTACAGTAGTACTGAAAAATTGGATTCAGTAATTAATTTTAACGCTATCCTCCTGTTTTGAGTGCATATTTTGTGTTAATGTAAACATAATGGCTTGATCGCCTTAAAATTATACTAATTTGTTCATTACATCTCTCTGTTCAGGTATGTAAAAATTAGTATTATAACCCGTTGTTGTGTCACAGTACAACGGCCTCCAAAAAAATAGTAAACATTCCATGTAATTTATTTGGTATATTTCGTACTGGATTATTCCAGGGTAATAAACACAAATTTAGTCATCTTTTAAATTAATATCATTTGTTTCACTTGTTCACATCTTATGTTACAGTTAGTACTGAAATGCATCAACGTAATATTAAAGGTACAAACTATAAAATATTAAAGGTTTTAATTTCTTTAAAATTTAACTCCAAAACTGTGGGGAAATATTTCCTTCTCATGAAATCTTAATATATAAAAGAAGTCCTGACTGACGGATTCGTAATCAGTGCAGAGCCAAAACTATTTTAGCTAGCGACTTGAAATGTTCATGATACATTTATGTTACCATACAGGCGTGCACTAAGACAGAATTTTTCACAAAATTGATTTTAACGCCATTAAACTACTTACCCAGTCCAAATTTATTAATCAACGTACTATCATAACTAGAGACTTGAAATGTTCAGGGTACCTTCCTACAACAATAAAAAAGGTGCACTAAGAAAGAATTTTGCAAAAATTTGATTTTAAAGCCACTAACTACTTACCTAGTCCAACGTTAATAATCTGTGTGTAGCCGAGACTATAATAGCTGAAGATTTGGAATTGTCAGGGTTACCACCACATGTAGGC
This sequence comes from Callitettix versicolor, assembly GCA_022606455.1. Taxonomy (NCBI): domain Eukaryota; kingdom Metazoa; phylum Arthropoda; class Insecta; order Hemiptera; family Cercopidae; genus Callitettix; species Callitettix versicolor. The sequence continues at coordinate 63,321,277 of CM040190.1, read as the reverse complement.
GTGCACTGAAGAACGAGTTTCCATTATTCAACCCCTAAAGAGGTAAAAATGAGGTACAACAATTTTTATTAGAAAGAATATGTTTTTCGTCTGACATTTTTAAAAACGTAACTCTTAAGTATAAGTAATGAAATATATTTTTCACCATTTCCCAAAACTCATACCCTAAAGTGATTGAAAGGGATTAGAAAATATAAAAAAAGGGTACAATTTTGCATTGAAAATATATTTAATTGGATCGTATATTTTAGAAATATGCTATGAAATACAAATAATGAAACACATATTTCAATATTTTTCCAAATTCATCCCCTAAAAGGACAAAAATATAAAGAGGTATAAATGTTTGTATTGGAGAAAATTATTTTTATCAGATTTTTTAAAATTCGAATGGTACACGTTTGAAGACAATAAAACAACATATTCAGGTTATAATTTTTTTTCATATTCACTGTAAAATAATCACGAGTTTAGATGATCATGCTTTTATTAATATATTTTTTTATGTTTCTACATTACTACATTACTGAAAGATTTTATGTTTCGTGGGCGAAGTCGACGGGTAATGTTAGTTTTCTATAAAGTACTTACTATGTATTTCTTGAAAAAAATAGGTAAAATGCAGTCAAATGTTGGGAGAAATTAAAATATATTTTTGGCGAAGGATATTTTTCGTTTAATCATTAGAAATGTTTTACTTACAAAATTATTTGCAAATTTGCACAGTTAGTGGTTCCCAGTAACATATCAAATATCAAAGTCGGTTTAGTACAACTCTAGACTTATTTGTACATACCCCCTTGCTCAATTCTTATAGCTATTCGTATAGATATAAATCTCAAGTAAAATATTTCCATAGGTATTTCAAAAGGCACAAACTGCAACCCTTAGAAGTACGAACAAAACAAAAACAATAAAAATACCTAACTCAAGCTATCGATCAGAAAAAGTAATGTATATCAAAAAATGTACATTAGAAATAAGTAGGCCTATACTGAACTTAAAACAAGAGAAATAACTTGAAAAAAAACTGTCAAAGGTCAGGGTTTATTTATTTAATTTTTCGATTTCCTTCCAACCAATGAGTCTTATAAAATATTTGCTTCTTTAGGAGCTTTATAACACTTTTTGTATGAGTGAAAAGTTTTTTTTATTTTAAGGCGAAAAGCACATTGAGACTATTATCGCCTCCCTAAATGTAAGTGTGAGTGTAAAGTGTTAAAGCCGTAAGTATAGTGCTGTACGTGTGTTATACTCGGGTACCGCCAGGACTTCTAAATCCTAAAAAGCTCGAGCTGTATACGGTGTCATCGTATATAGCTTATGCGCGATATACGCACTTTTTGAATTGGTGGAAAGCATTTACTTAACATCACGCTCCTGCTGTATACGGTGAGTTAACGAAAAATATAAAAATGTATAGACCTATAATTAAAAAACGTATAATAATTGATAAAGAGATTATAACATTGGAAGAGAAAGATCTTGTATATGACAATTTAACTTTAATAACCATTTTTGGGGGTTACGATTGCCGATGGATATTAAAACTAGGTTAATGTTATTTATTTTAATTTACAAATTATCAATTTTTTATTTTTGATACTTCATTAATTTGACAGTCGAATAAAAAAACCAAATGGGATACTTTTTATTGTAGAGTTAATGTTTACAAGCTCATATTTTCTAAATTTAACATTTTCAAATTAATGAAAATGTCTTATATTTGTTATTTTCGTTTTCTCTCGCATATTATAAAATGAAAAAGTCTATAGTCGAGTCAAAATAGTATTACCTATTGAACTATTAATTTCTGTAAACTCATAATTAGGTACTACAAAATGAATAATATTTATATATCAATAATTCTAAAATGTTATGAGCATGTATGTCACGTTCTATAACAATTAGTGTGAGCAAAGCTTCTGTCTGCTAGTTCCCTGATTGATACACTTTTTTATTTCGAAATGCGTTTTCATTCATGAGCGACGGTCACATCGTTCCAGGGTTTACGTAAATTTCTCAACAAGATTGTAACAAGACCTATAATAAGATAATGATTTCCGACTGAAAAAAACACTGGCCTAACTAACCTAACTTCAGATGGTTATGTGAAATAAAGATTTGTGTGTTATTTATGAAATTAACGGGCAAAAAGTACGTTTTTTATCTGAAACAAAACTATTATTTAACGCAAACGTTGTAAATTTCATAGCATCTGCTTGATCGCAAAAAAAAGGAAAAAAGAAAGAAAACATTGTATGAAATCATTTGTTTAATGAGCAAAAACATTTTTACAATAAACGAGTACAGAGTCGGACTCTGTAGCAGTTATTTTCGTGAAACACTCAAGCGTGTGTGGTATGTATCATTATTTGTAAATACAATTTTGTATCTCCGTTTATGGTCGTGTCGAATCCGAAAATTTGAATACAATATCACTTTGCGTTTGCGCATCTCGCAATGCCATCGGTCACAAACTGCCATCTTTCCTCTTTAAAAAAAAAACAAAAATGGCAGCACTATGTTTATTCTGAGTTGATATTGAAATTTGTAATTACTGTATTTCGAAAAAAATGATGGCTGCGTACCACACTAATAATCGATTTTAAGGACGTTTTCACGTCAAACGAATTATTTTAAGAAATCTCTAAAGTAATCAAGCATTGCTGACAGAACGTGCTTTACTAGAGATTTGAAGAACTCATGGCAGAGGAATGAGTAACGTTTAATACGGCCTGCGGTGTCACCAAGCTATTTATGTGTGTTCGTCTCCGCCCCTGTGTAACAATAGGAGACAAACAACTGGCAGTGTTTTTGTCCGGTAAAAGGTTCAATTGAAACGTCCTGCAGGATTACTCCATCTGCGTGGATTGGACACGCCACAGCACCAGACTTTGGTTACGCCGTGTCTTTAAGGAGGGGAGTTTCTGTGTCAAAAAGGACAGTGTCTCAATACCCAAATAAAAACTCAATAAACTATGCCAAGATATTGCAAAAACTTTCACACGTTTAATTAAAACTAAAATTAAAATTTTAACAACTAAAAACAAAAATCATATTGACAAAAACAAAAATATTGAAATTATTTTTTTCATTACAAACTAATTAGATTTTGTTCAAATTTTAGCAACACTTAAAGTTTCAACTTAGTGTGCCAAATTAAAACGAAGGAATACATGACTTCGTACGATAGAAACACGAAGACAAAACTTGGTTCAAATGTGAATTTCTTTTATTTTAAATTTAGTATACCGCTTAAGTGAATTATAAATCTTAAAACTTGAGCAAAATCTGATGAGATTATTTTGAGAAATTCAGATACATTGCATTAAAATTGATTTGTCCACGATAAATGTAATTTTTAAATAACACCATATGATAGCAAGAAAATATAAACTTTTAAAAATTACCTGATACTAGCCTACATACCGAAAACATACTTTCTACAGTTTGATTTTACTTTGTCTAGCAGCGCCCCAACATTTTTATAATACAAGGAAAAAACTTTTTATAGTAATTATTTCAAATATGAAAATATATTGTTTAGTTGTAACATACGAATATTCCATAAAATTAAGTACATTATTGACTCCCATTAATACTTAATTTTCCAAGATTATAATTTCAAAAATGGTAAAATATTAGAAACAATATCTTAATTTTATATATATGACCCGTTTATTTCTGAATTCTCTAATTTGACACACAGGTTAAACACAACTGGTCAACTTTTTCTTGTTCTTTTGAATTCCCCCCCCAAAATCAATCATAAATTCTTACCTTTTGACCTAGTTCGAATTTTTCACATTGTTTTTTAATAAATTATTTATAAAAAGATACAGATTAAAAATAGTTACTTCTAAAAATTACTTCCATTTTTTCTCCACTAGAAGGCTAAGACGTCCACGATACTGGTTTTACCACTCAACTATATCTTATCGTGCACACTCGTCCACAGATTCTTCAGCCTTCCCAATCTAACATCAGGACTTTAGAAAACCGTGAGATACTTCGAATGATGTTGCCTTGTTCTATCGTCTGTCCCATGTTCCATAGTTCCAGAGTATCTAGAGATTCAAATCATTTCCTGTCCAAAACTGTGCTGAGTTGTTTCTTTAGTTGTACCACATTTCTTGCACAAAAGACAAATATGCAAACCAATTTTATGTAGATGACTGAAAAATGTTTAGTTATCCTTCAGAAACCCCTTCAGAAGCCGTCACTCTCCTCAGATCCGTCCTGTTCAGCCTAAGGTCCTCGGGTCTAAGGGATCTAGTTGGACCTGCAAGCATCAACGTCCATTCTCTCCTAAGACCTTTGGTGTTCCCTAGATATACCTAGATATCCATTAGAGACATGCCTGCATGTTAAAATATAGGATACTCCACCACTACAAGTTCTGGACCAATGAAGGGCAGTCGCCTACTAGGGCACGCTGCTTAACCTGTTGAAATACATTATGCCTGCAGTTTCTAGATATACGAACTTAGGTGCTCACTTCCAAGACAAAGCACCGGTATCTCATAGCCACCTCGATTACCAAACCCTTTAAATTAGTAACTGGGTGGTTAGTAATCGTTAAAAACCATTGGAAAATTTACCACAAAATATTTTGATCTCGAATAAAATTCTTAAGCCTACATATGAGTCAAATTTACAAATTGCTATATCCTCAATAGAATAACCCAAAATTTCGTACATTTTTAAGAGTTTATTGACGAAAAACCTAAATATCAGCCTGCATTCTATAAAGAAAATCATCAGGTTTCGATAAAATTTCGATTATATATGAATATTCTTAACTCAAAAAGTCTAATTTTGTGTTTTCGATTTAGAAAACAAAATTTCAGTGATTTTTGTTTTTGTTTTTAAGATTGTTGTAAAATAAGGATAGTGCCATAGCACTTAAACAGGACACAAAACACCTGTGATGTCCTGTAGCCTGGATCTCATCGTCAGTGACGTTCTGTGTGAAACCACATCTTCCTCCCCCTAGGTCGAGCACCGACACATGGCAGCGTTCCGTCGAGAGTTCAGCATGTTGTTAAATATCGCCAACTCGTAAAAAGTGTGCCGAAACCACAAATGAGGGTCCTTTGGAAAATTTATAGGGACTATACATGAAACGTGGCGTATAATAATAGTAGAGATTTATCGGAGAAAACTACTACGGTCATAATTTCACATTTTTGAGCCAAAAAAAAAGTTGTTTTCTGTACTGAAAACCTCTTGAAGTATGTAAAAGTCCTCTTAATTTAACTTTTTAATGTTCACTAAATATTAAAACAACCTTAAAAAGTTTATTTTTGAATAATTAAGTATTAAAATTGTTTTCAGTGCTTTTAAATCTTTTTTGGTTTCTAAACATAAGATCACATAATTTCTTGCATTTTTTGGTGACTAATTTTTTAAATTAAAATATATGTTTATTAATGTAGATTTGCCACATTAAATAAAATACCATTAATCAACACTTTTTACTTCCATTTTTCGAAAATAAAAACTAGTAAATTGTCTTGGGATTCGGATTTTGGCACTTCAAAAAACTAATAGGCCTATGTTCCAGAGTTTTGTTGTTTACAGGGGTTCGATAGTGATAGACAAACAATGGCGTAAAAAACATAAATATTCGTTGATTTTAATATCTGCGGAAACAATATTGGTGAACTGATTACATAAAAACAAAGTTTAACTTTTGAAAAATAATTTTTCGGAAAATTCTAAAGAAATACTAATACGAATGGAGTTACTGTTAAAAAAGATTGGGTGATAATTTCCCCCCCCCCATCAATAGCTTGTTAAAATCCCTCACGATCATCCATTTTGAAAATCGATGTTCTACAGACCAACCAGATAACGTTTAGTTATTTATTTTGTCAATAAAAAAAAAGATTGAGGAAGCACATTTTTATTTCATCGCTACATTTTGGTCCAGACGTACAGTGCGTGCAAATCGTAAGGGTAGCAGTTCCCACGGATAAAGGGATGCGGATATTCCCTTAAATGCAGGAAATGCCTGAGACAGTGTAAGGGGTGAGAACGGAATCCGGACATCTTACCGTGATTGGGGATGTTTTAGCATATTCTCCCAGGCTCGAGGGCTGAGAGAGAACACGCAGGGAATATAACTATAATATCATGCTCAGAAATTTTAATACTTATTTAATTACAACTAAGTTTAAATTATAATTTCATATGGGATAATATAAAATTGATAATAGATTTATTTAAAAGTTGATATCGGTTTATTTATTTGTACAAATACTAGTTAAAAAAAAGTTAACTTTATGTTATTTAAAAAGTTAAAACTTGTACGGTTTTTTATTCTTTTGGCCAAAAAGATTTCCTGTAAAAACTAGAAATAATTACTGAATAAGTTGTTGAACTTATAATGGTGTTGATACGATTTACGGTATAAACTGGAGATCAAACACTAATTATTTTCATAAAATTTACTAATAAATCATTATTTTATAAGCTGTTGATCAGACACCAATTCTTTTGATAAGATTTACTGTATGAACCATTAATGCATAAGCTGTCAAACAAACATCTCAAACATCTGATTCTTTTGAACAATATTATTATTCTTAATATATTATTATAATGTTATCAATATTATATATACATATATATATATATATATATATATATATATATATATATATATATATATAATATTAACAATATTATGTGTCCACAAATATTATCTCCACTAAACCGACGATCCGAATATTTTAACGAATTTCAATTCAAAAATTAGATGTTAGAATGTGATCATTTTTAAAAGCCGAAACAGTTACCATTAAATGTGTTCCGAACCTCTGGAATGTTTTTGCAGGTCCTTTAAAGTATATTTGTATATATGGGAAAATGGAATAATATTAACAAATTCAAATCAAGTTACTTAGATTCTTCATTGTTGCTGTTGTGGTTCTTAGGTGAGAATGTTTTGGAAAGGTGCTAACCTCAAATTTTTTTTGATTGCTTAAATCAACTATAATAAAATATTTGTAGATTTTTATTACACTATTTTTTTAAACAAGACATACGAAATGATTTTGAATTTTTAGGATCCATCTCGAATACACTGACCATATTCAAAATTTAAACTATTTTGTAAGGGAATATATTGACAAAACATTGTTGCATGTTAGAAAAAAGTACCAAAATATTGGTTTCTTATAACTAAGAAAAATTTAGTAACAATTGCAAGTTAAAATGTGTAGATTTACGTTTTAAAATACGGATAAATACGTTTTAAGTTAAAAAATATGTTACACAAAATCTACCTTGACTAATCTATCAGCTGATCATTTTTGATCGTAAAACAGCTGATCATTAAACATCTGTAGCTTCATTTTGCTGACTTTAAGGTGATGCGTGTTAGTATTGCATAAATTTACAGCTGGCAGAATAGCAAGCGGGCAGGGTTACCACAGGTTAACAATTGTAAGAAATTAACAATCTGTCATCACTAAATGGTTTTCGGGACTGGCTCAGTTCACCTAAGCTGTCTGAAGTGATTGAATGCCCAATTTGACCGACCTAATTACTTAAGTAAACATATATAAACACCTGTTGTCGAGCCGGAACTGGGGAACACAGACCGTGGGATCCCGACAAGGGTTTGTACTCTATCCCTCGGCGAATATGTTGTTATGTGCCGTCCACAGTAGTGCCCGTTTTAAAATGTCATAAAAACAAAAAACTTTTAAATTGATTAGTTTTTGACGTAGTTATTGTTAAAATCGTTGGGGAAAGGATTTTTGGGGGGAGTAAAATACGTATAAAAAATACGAGTAAATAATTTTTTTTAATTAGAAAAAAACAGTAGATTTCCAAACGCAAATTTTTAGCAGAACTGTTACAATCTTTAACGGTTAGTAAATTCAGTTGGAAAATGAGATGTAGTAGCTAAACTCAAAGAAACAAAAAAAAATGAAATGTGCCATGATCGTAAACTATAAACAAGTTGCTTTCAGATATTATTAAAAATTTGATACATGTAGGTATACATTTCGTTTTTCCAGGACAGGATAATGCCATATCTGTTTTTGTATCATTTTACAATAGAAATTTATTAACAATTAAAAATAGTATGAGTTCTAAAATTTAAAATACATTAAACATTTTCAATTTTAATTTCTAAGCTAAGCACTTGCCAACTACAATTTTTTTAATAAAAAGTACTTGTAGTAATAATAATATTATTCCAATTTGATTAAAATTTAACATATTATTGCTTTTTTTTAAGTAATTTGGGCACGTTCATTGACCCCGCAATGTCTGTTCATTCTTTCGAAATACTAGCAGTTCAAAGTTCATACATTTTTCATCTAACAATGTTCACATGTATCATGTTTTAGGGTTGGTTATGATATTGACTATTGTATATATAAAAATATAATTGTGACTACTTTTAAACAGCTGATTTCGCACAACAGCTGGTGCTTCAGTATCATTTCTATTGAGGTTATGTTAAAAATTCAACTTCTAAATAAAATGGACAATAAAATTATTTAAAAAAATACGTTTTAAAGGAAGAACAAAGATTAAGAGAAAATTAACGAGAAATACTACAACGATTAGAAAATAAATTAAAACAAAAAAATGAAATTAACGATGGAAATGTTACAATTACTGAAGAGCAACATCAACTAATTAATAACAAAAACTAGAAATCGAGAAAAATCATGATAATGATTTATATTTTTGATTCGGTAACAGAAATACGGTTAGGTCTTTGTAAATTTGTTTAAAAATTCCACCCAAAACAAGAAAATGGTCAGAAAAAAACAACAAAAATGAACGCCAAAAACCTGAAGGCGGTCAGGGTTCATTTTCAATTGAATTTAAAAGTTTAAAATACTAATTTGTGCAGATTTAAAGGTGATTGCTGTAATGAATTAGGACTTTAAGAAAGCGTTAGATCAAAAAATCACTGTTATAATAGGCTAGCCGTGCTTCGGTTATGGTAGCCTATTTCCAGTTGCGTACAACATGCTGACCTATAGAAACAGCGGCGTGAAAGTAATAAAGCAAGGATTTATGTTCCCGGCATCGGTCAGCTCGGAATTGTGTTTAACACCTTGTGAGTGGGCGTGCCTCTAAGCATCGGTCGTTTTTCAAAAACCACAAAGTCAACTGGGCTGTCCCCCTTGTTGCCATTCAAAGCTAATATCTGGACTATTGCTATTGTAGTCCGGTTGTTTTGTGAGCCTAAATGTTAGTTTATGGTCACAATGAAAGACGCAGGGTGTTCTGAAAGTCGGGCGATTGTTTCGTTCTGAATGGTTCCGCAGTTGCATAACTGTAGAATATTTTGAGAGAAACAAGGATGACTTTGAAGACATTGCGTTGTTTCAAATGTTTACTTTTGACAATTGCACCAATCAAACAAATGCTGAATTAAAATTCGATTTAATTATTTTGAAAGTGGTTAATTGTAACGGTTGAGTACAAATTAGAAGTGTGTTATTACTTCCGTAAAGTATACTTACTGTAAAATCAGATTAATTTCTCAAAATCGCTTCAATAGATTTTGCAAACATTTTGATAATGAAATTTCATAATTCGCGTCAGTTTAACCAATTTGAAATTAAGGAAAGGTTACTATCCAATATTTGTAAATTGCTCTCTAATCACACAGACACACACGTGCCTCTTCGAAACTTTTTTTTTTAAATTAACTAACCCTGAGAAAGTTGTGCAATATTTGTGCTAGAGGTGCAGCCACCATTATAAAGATATCAGTGGCTAAAATGCAGGTAATTGGACTATCAGCCGCTAAGAACACCGCAAGCTGCAAGGACAGTGAGTGGAGACGTTTGAGAAAATAGACAGTACTACTATCTCCTAAAGCATAGTTGAACACTTTGACGGAAGATGCCACCAGCAGTAAAAGCTCATAAATCTCTCATAAACGTTGTCATTCTAGTACGTTTATAATAAATGACGTAATGTAACTACAGAAATATTTTCAAGGCATCCTATGCCTGAATAAAGTAATTATTTATTAAAGGAAGAAATATAGTACAACAAGGGATGTTTAAAGCTAAAATTGAAATTTAAGAAAAATTGAATTTTTAAAAAACCTTCAGAAGTACTACTATCGAAAGTTTTAAAAAATCGATTCTACTACTACTAAATACTCTGCAGCCTCCTTGTCAACCATTAGTCATTGAGTTTTACGAAATAAAGAAACACATTATTAAATTTACTGAGGTTGCAAAATATTGGCCACAGCAAGTAAATTTTTCTATTTCGGCATGTATGTATAAGTCTGTTATAAGTTATATCTAATATGTTTACAGCGATATACAGTTTGATCAATAGTTTTAAATTTAAGAAAGTTAATGCAAACCATTTATTCTTAATAACCGTATACATGCATTTGCTTCTTTACACATTTATAAACATACATACTGCACATAAATAATCTAAATCTCCACTCATATTTACAATGTCAGGTTATGTTTATAAATCCAATGCAAATCGTAATTTACAAAAATTCAAAAATTCACAAATCACCAAGACGCACGCAGATAATATTGTAGCATATTAACAGTTTAGGAATGACATTAATGATCAGCTGTTTAATTTGCATATGTAATGTGTTGAGGTGAATGACCTACAGATCCATCAATCTTTGACACTGGTATAAATAATGATGCCTAGCAGTGTTACAACATCCACTGTGCTTTCACCTGCTGCTGTCTGGTGCCCAGAGACTGGTGACGGGAGTCACAAGAATTGACCAAAATATTTAAATATATTTTTTGAGTAAAGAAAAATAGTATACGTCTGTAATTGCAAACCCAGTAGCTTCGACGTTTACTATAACGCTTGTAGCTGTAAATTTAAGCTTCTATGAAACAAAAAAACCCAAAATTCAGTAACTCAAAATATACTAGTTCAACGAATTTCCGCCATACGTGAATGGTAGTGATACAAATTAATTTATAAAATTTTTATTAAAAAGATGTTTCGATCTACAATAAAATGGGAAAAACTAAAAATGAAGGCGTTTTAGAAAACAATATTTCTTTATATTTTTCGTTGCCTTCTTCTTTTTTGCCAAATAGTCCTCGAATTATAATTATGAGGTGTTTTTACCATTGCTATGATTCCTACGGTTCCAACTTGAGTTAATTGTGTTCACAATCTACCGACGACATTTTTAGACTAGGTTTTGTTAAGATAACCTATTCCGAAATCCCTTTAAGTAAAGCTCAAAAAAATACTAGAAAAATAAAGTTTTAAGCAAATGACATTTATGTATTTTGCTATCTTTTGCTTAATTTAACATTTAAATATTTAAATAGAACTGTTAGCCTGTAATTTAAGTTTTGAATTCTCGAATCAATTACAGAAGAGTAGTGAACGTAAAAATAAAGGGGAGCTTACTTCCTGTAAATTCTGTATCTAAGTTACATCGGGCAGCAATACGTATCTGCGTTATTAAGTTATGAAACACACACACACACACACACACACACACACACACACACACACACACACACACACACACAATATTGCAGGCCATGTGTGTGTGTGTGTGTATTGAATGCAAAACACGGGACCAATTCTATATGTATGCAGAGATAGTATAAGGATAACTTATTAAGTTACAGAAATACAGACGTAAACAAGAGGATTTGTATTTATGATCCTACACCATCGTATTTTTTGAAGTTTTTTCGTTTGTCGTTTGTAGACTTTTTATCACACAATAACCGAGTGAGATTTTGTATTTGTAAAACATTTTTCATTTTTTGCACCGATCTTTATCGTCTCATTTTTAAACGGTTTCATGCCGGTTTAAAAAAAAGTGTCTACATTTCGTGATAAAATTTTTTGTTATTTGTTGATAAGAGAAAAACATGTTTGCTTGATTTAGCCAACTGATGTTGACTAAGTTTGATGTTAAATTTGATGACTAAATACTTGATATTGCTCAGTTTAGTAAGCCGATTTTATCATTTCCGTTGTTTTAAATAGGCTTTATAGGCTATTTCATAGATACGTACGTAATCCAATAAACGATTTTTTCAACTCACTGAGTTTCAAAAGTGACCAGTAAAAGTTATATATTATATTTCTCTAGCCATCACTTGACTGTTTTGATCATCAGTGACGTGTTTTCCTAAGAAGCTATAAAAATATTAAAAAGATTGTTTTTAAGATTCTAAACGAGCTAGAAAAATTAACTTGGTCTTATTCACCTCTACTACAGATGTTATTATACAAAAATATGGCGTAGTGACACAATTTACTTGCTACCTACAAAAAATCTGTATTTTTGACTTTTCAGAAAAATTCTGAAAATTTAAAATTATCTATCTCGGGAAGTATTAGAGCTAAAAATTTCGTTTTAGTCTCAAATTGTAGATAATTTACGCTTTTTGAAAAATGGCGTTGATAATTGTTTTTCCAACTAATAGTTTTTTTGGAAAAATAGAGCAAAGTTCGAAAATTTAGCGCTTTTTCAAGATGGCGGCACTCGCTGTCGTGGGGGAGATAGTAAACTTGGGGTTTTTAACAGTGTACCAACCAATACAACCCTTTATATATAAAGGGAATTTCCTTAATTAATGTAATCATTTGTCTGTTTTTTGTAATAATTTCGCTGAACTATATCATACGGCAATGTTTCACTGGTAGACAGTCTAAGTACATATAAGTATGGCACATAGTGTGCAAACACAAAGTAACTCACTCACAAGTGTTTGTAAGGTATAACAGCTTTCATATTACAATAAAGCCTCACTAAAAAAGCTTTTATAATGTACTGCAAGAATTTTTGTAACTAGGTCTCTTTTTGTATCAGATTTGTTCCTCTCGCTAAACTGACATTTAACTGAAATGCCCCTACGGTTGCATTTCACCATCACTGTCAACCCCGAAAAAGAAATCCAGGCTTCTAAGATCTATTGATCTGACAGCATTACTAAAATGTACATAAAGAAATACATGATTTTAAGGTTTGTGTTCTATGAGTAGTTTTGAAAAAACCGTAATAAAATATGTTTCTTATACTGAAAGTAGCGACCTGATTTAGTAGTTTTAGGGTTAGAGCTCTCTTCTTGATTTGTGTTCTGGGTAAGTACCGTGATAACGTGTTTACTAACTTCGCCCTCGTCACGTTCAAGGGGCAGGAAAAAAGTGAGAAATAAATTAACACATTGAGGGTGTAATTATATTTGTAGAGTGAAGTGGGAATGGGGCGCGTGCTGGGTGGATCACATGTGTTGCGAGGAAAGAGAGAGGAGGGGTGAAAAAAACAAGGATAAAAGGCGAAACAGACAAACTGTAGCCTGGTTTGTTTATATTGGTAAGCATTAAAAATACCAATTATTCTTTTCTTTCACGGGTAGTCAATATAGGGTAAAATAATTGTGAGGTTGGAAAATAGATATGATTGAAAAAATTAAAGATATAATTAAAAATGATTTTCTTATAGGCCTATTAGTTTTCAAAATTTGAAGGCATTCTCCAATACTTTAAGAAATATAGATTACGATTATCGTATTATGGCGCGCGCGCGCACACACACACACACACACACAATGCCTGATTACAAGACGTTCTCTAATGTATTAAAGTGAAATTAAAATTTTTATAAATTCATCAAGAAGTATAGAATAAAAAAAGTCACTAAGTCGATTTTGGTTATGTTCAAATGTTCTAAATTTTAAGGCCTGTTCAATATCTTAGGAAGTACAAGGATAATGTAATTGTTGCATAACTAAGACTTTCTCCATTAAAGATGATAAAATATGTTTCTTTATATATATATATATATATATATATATATATATATATATATATATATATTCCTATAACTTCACAATGTAAACATTTTATAAAATTCTACAAGAAGTGTGCACATAAGAGGGGTTACTATGTTGATTTTGGTTATGTTCACAGTTTTCCAAGTTTTAAAGCGAATACAGTATTTTATAAAGATCAGAATATAAGTTGTGGTAGTTACTTAATTACAAAGAGTTCTCCAATAACACTCCGTTCTGAATGTTGGGTTAAAAATATAAAGAAGGGAAGGGAGAAAGAAGAGAGAGAACTATAAATTCATAATAACACGATACTCATAAAAATAAATATAAAACATTATTTTATCTACTATAAATTTCTTTATTCTAACACAAATCTTATAAACATAAATAGTCACTTCAACGACGGTATAGGAACTGTCCCAACAACATTCTAACCTATTCAGCCAATATATTATTTGAGGCAAACAATACCATGTCCTGCACCAGAACTAGTTTCCGCGGAAACATAGGCTATCCCATTGTAGTGTGTGCGGATGATTCACTGAAGAAGGCATATTTAGAGACAAAACATGTAAACGTAGCGCCTATCTCATTTGCATTGAATGTAACACAGTGAGTTATGCCGGGATAGGATACGTACACATTTCACACCTCGGCGAAGTCGTGATGCCCACTGTACTGGTACAATGGCGCGCTCTATTAGGCCCTCATTTAAAATAAATAAAATGTAATGTTATTCTTGCACGACTCTGCGAACGACTGTTGAGGGGTGGGGAGGGGCACAACATTGGACTTATTTACATGTCCACAAATATGAAACATTCGCCTCCATTTTCTGACCTCGACCTGCTGCCATGAACTAAACAATTTTCCTGTAGTTTATTTCGTGTTTTTAGTCACTATAGAGGTTAATGGAACGGAAATAACGGATCGAGGAAGTGTGCAATGAGCGATGGTTTATTGCACGTAAAATACACTAAATCACTGACAGGCTCACTAGCAAATAATTTTAAATTTCGTACTGCTATATGTACTACAAACTACTAAAACAGTTCATTTTAAAAACTACAACTTAGAATAATTATAGTAAACGGTCACGTTTTCCAATTCGCCGCTTTAAACAATGTTAACCTCAAAGGTAAGATAACAAAAAAACATGCTTTGTTCAAAATTAATTCATTGAATTTTTTTAGGTTGCTTCAATAAGTCAGCTGTTTTATTTATTCCCTATTAAAACGATTTTCGTTGGTCTTCAACAAAGTCTCCATATGCGACATCGATACATTTTCCTTTAAGTAAAAATATTTGACAAAAAAATTAATCAAGGTTTTTAAAATTTAAATATTTAAATTTATTAAGTGTAAAAAATAAATTTATTATAAATTAAAATTTTAAAAAGTTGGTTTTTTAAAATTTATTTTATTTATTTATTTTTTAATTTATTAACTAATTTATTTTTAATTTTTTAATATATGTATTTATTTTTAAATTTATTTTTTAGGTATTTTTGTGTTAAATAATGTTTATTCTCAAAAGCAAATTAATCAATTTATTATCTAATGATCCGACTTAACTGTTGGTTTGAACATAGCAACTGACAGTTATTTATCAAGTTATATGAAATGTCAAAACGTTAAAAAACAGATTTTCTTAAATGTGTTCTTATATTATAATATTACCCGAAATTTTAATTGTAAAGACTTGTTGCCAAAAATATAATTTAACAAACTCAATTTCACTGTTTTTCAAGTGCTGTTAAAATAATCAAATTATATGCATCAAAATGGCGTCGCATCAAGCTTGAAACGTTCAGCAAAATATGAGTGGGTTCAAAAAGTAAAAGATTTCTTGGAAGGAATTAAGGTACATTTAATTCTCGAGCTTAACCTGACCAATTGCTACTACAAGGTTCAAAAAAATATTCGTTTTTCTTCTCACAGAAATTTGTAAACGTAGGTTTATGCGGGTAGATTTTTAAATATACAAACATTTTGTTTTATTCCTAAGCACCCTATTCTGAGACACCTAATAAACGTTATACCACAAGACGAAAGTAAACAAAGTAATTACAAAAAATGTAGTGTTGGATAAAAGGATGTATTATAGAGAAGAATTGATGCATATACGTAAAAATAGATTAACCCAAAACTATTATTAACAACAGAGACATGAACGGAAGTGCAATTTTAGAACATTAGAACGATGTGTTTGAAAATACAACTGTCTTTAGAAAATATTATGAACATTTCATTTTGTTTATCAAATAGGCCTACAAGCTATTCCTACAGATCAACTCACTTCACGATAAAGGAACAATGCTAACGTGAAGGTTACGTTGTACAAAGAAACACAAAAAAACTCAAATCAGCTGTTAAATTAATATCACACGTTTCATTTGTTCAGATAATACAACTACTGTAGAATTGTACCAAATCTAATAACAAAGGATTTTTGGAAGTTGTTTCATTTTTTTTAATATAACTAAAAAACAGTGAAGTCAATGATACTCACTTGAAACCTAAAGACCAAATTTACAAATAAATTTAACTATTTAAATTGTTACCATGGAAACCAGTGTTAAAACAATTATTATTTACAGCTGATCATTGCCATTTCTTATTGGAACTTTTACCCTTTACAACCATTTCTCAGGGTTTAAGAAATATTTATAATAAACCTACTTAAGAAATATTGGCCTACTTTTCTGTCAAATTAATTTGCCTTCAACCATATTTTTACAACTTAGCAGACTCTAAAAAATTTCAAAATATTTATACTTATGTCCGTTGGTACTTGGTAGAAAACAATAATAATTAAAGAAATACTAAAGGATTTGTATTCTTCAATAACTTTTATTGAGTCTTGCCAACCAATGTTTCACTTATTACAGCAATACCAAAGTATCTCAACGAATTTCTTTACAATGCTGTAACAAATGCTGAGTCTTGGTTGGCAAGACTCAATAAAATTTCTGTTAGTACATATATTTTAATATTTCATTGTTTTCAAAGCTGACCTTAAGGAATTATTGAGTGTTGCCAACCAAGGTTCACTTGTCACAGCAATAGCAAAGTATCTCAACAGATGTCTTGACAATACTGTAACAAGTGAAACCATGGTTGGTAAGACTCAATAAAATTTGTGGTAGTATGCATATGTTTTAATATTTCATTGTTTTCAAAGCTGACCTTAAGGAATTATTGAGTGTTGCCAACCAAGGTTCACTTGTCACAGCAATAGCAAAGTATCTCAATAGATGTCTTGACAATACTGTAACAAGTGAAACCATGGTTGGTAAGACTCAATAAAATTTGTGGTAGTATACATATGTTTTAATATTTCATTGTTTTCAAAGTTGACCTTACGGAATTATTGAGTGTTGCCAACCAAGGTTCACTTGTCACAGCAATAGCAAAGTATCTCAATAGATGTCTTGACAATACTGTAACAAGTGAAACCATGGTTGGTAAGACTCAATAAAATTTGTGATAGTATACATATGTTTTAATATTTCATTGTTTTCAAAGTTGACCTTACGGAATTATTGAGTGTTGCCAACCAAGGTTCACTTGTCACAGCAATAGCAAAGTATCTTAATAGATGTCTTGACAATACTGTAACAAGTGAAACCATGGTTGGTAAGACTCAATAAAATTTGTGGTAGTATACATATGTTTTAATATTTCATTGTTTTCAAAGTTGACCTTACGGAATTATTGAGTGTTGCCAACCAAGGTTCACTTGTCACAGCAATAGCAAAGTATCTCAATAGATGTCTTGACAATACTGTAACAAGTGAAACCATGGTTGGTAAGACTCAATAAAATTTGTGATAGTATACATATGTTTTAATATTTCATTGTTTTCAAAGTTGACCTTACGGAATTATTGAGTGTTGCCAACCAAGGTTCACTTGTCACAGCAATAGCAAAGTATCTCAATAGATGTCTTGACAATACTGTAACAAGTGAAACCATGGTTGGTAAGACTCAATAAAATTTGTGGTAGTATACATATGTTTTAATATTTCATTGTTTTCAAAGTTGACCTTACGGAATTATATGCACAGTTGGTTTTTGGTGGAACACTAGATTTAGTTGTACAAAACATTTTTTCGTTAATTATTAGTAGGCCTACAGATGATAATAAAGTGAGGATCGTCATTGGCTGATTAAATAGCGACGAAGAAATTGAGTTATGCAATCAGTTATGAAATTTAATTCAGTTTCGCTCCCGATTCCGTTTAGCGCTAAGTTCATTGTAACATTAGTTTGGGAATTTTATGCTTTACAAAATAAATTGAAAAAAAAAACACGAATATTCAAAAAACCTGGTTTCAGATATCGCGTTTCAAAGCTACGAAACATTTAATTTCTTATAATCTTCTAAAAGATACTTACAAAAAATGTCAACAATTTGAAAAGTTTTTTATAAAGTTAGTGTATCAAATTTTAAAAAATACATAAATTTTTGTTTCGGTAGTGAGCCAAAACACATACATGCCTCGGCGAATCTCTTCAGTAACTTGCTTTTCTTAGAGAGTGTGTTCTCGATCCCTTCTCTTCTACCCAATTCTCGACCCGTTGTTCATTTTTCGCTTTTTTGTAGTTTCTGCGGTCTGTACTTTTGGTTTTACCTGAGCACATATAACTTATATATTTCAACAATTACTTTACGATTTATCCTTGTAATTGGATCCAGTGCTTACACCTTATTCTAACAAGGAGTTAAAAAAAACTCATGTTCGAATACGGACCGACATTAATAAACTTCACTATTTTTTCCCCTAAAAATAACCAACGACCAATTTTATACAACGACCAATCGATAACAAACAAGTTTACCAACCTAACTAATTTATCCAAACGGACAAGGTGTCATAACAGCTAACCATAATTACTAAGCTATACTTTCACCGTCACTGATATTCAGGATAATACTGTTATTAAACACCACAAAGAATAACACTGTATCTTTATAGAAGATATTTATTAAAGGTATTGTTTGGTCGCTAGAGCGTTTCTTTGTTGATAACCAGTTTGGAAAATGTTACATAAATTTTGAAGCAGTTAACGGTTGGTCATCGGGGGGAAAGGGATTTGCAAAGGTTATGGATTCCGGTTTCATAACCTAACCTTTTCGACTAGAAACACTTTGTTATTTTCAATTTTCTGTCTTAGAAATGTACTTTGTTTGTATATTCGAAGTACTGCATTAAAGTTACTAAAAATTGTTTTAGATAACTGGTACAAAATCTGATTAATTAGGTTTATACAATACAATGTCACAACGTTTAAGTATCAACTTAAGTTTATGAAATTTAAGAGTAAAAATTATAAATTGAGATAGAACGTCCGAACATCCATGGGCATGGACTAGTTCTTCGTGACGGGAGAACTAGTCAATCTTTCGATGACAATCAATAAAATGAAAACGTGCCTATACTACCTTTTTGAACTAAAATGTGATTTTCGTAATCCTCTTACACACCTCAGACTAATATAAAAATCAGCTGTTCAAGTTGCAATTCGACTGTTTATTTTAGCGATCACTGGAAAACTTACCGGTTATTTACTTTGAAATTTCCGCCAAACTACCGGGAAACAAACTTCGCACTTACCCGCGCATTAATATCTCCCGCTGACGGAACTTATACAAAGCTAATATTGATACTGTCTCTGGGAAACACTTTCAATAATGTAATTAACTTTCTTAATAATATCTCGAACAAAAGAGAAAAGAAGCGGAAGAGAAAAGGGAGAAGACGGGAGCATCTTTATCTCGGGAGAGCAGGCGAATTAATATGCTAATTGTTTTGGGAGGGAGCAGGCCTACATCGGTCATGCAGATTGCGAGCAAATTTATATGCAATTACATCTGGAAATATGGGTGTAGGCGCTGGAAAAGGGATGGGGAGCAAGTGATATGTTTTAAATAATTTGCACCGTAATTGTTTCTGCGGTTTTACGGACATAGCTGAGATAGTGACAACAGAGTAGCATAGGACATACGTAACTATAGGTGAACACTGATATTGTTATGGGGATGTTTTGGTATTACCAGTTAAATAATTTGTAGTTACAAGTTTTGAAAATAATAAAAGTTTCTGGTAATAAAAAGTTCAAAACATGATAGTAGTCACTGCTGCAGGCACTGAACTGGAAAACTGATCTAATTTCTCAAAATTGGTAAGTCAGATTTAGTTCAAATTTCGGTTATATGAAAAATAAAATTTCAAGTCAGTTTTACAATTTAAAAAAATCACGCTTTAAAAGCTCTTTTCGATTCATGTTCTTATTTCCAGTTAGACTTGAGGTAAAAAATTTAAATTTAAAAAAATTGAAAAAAATATTTAAAATATGCCTATATTTTATAAGAAAATTAATAATTTTTTGAAATTCATTTTTGAATAACGTAACTAAAATTAAAAATATAATACGTTTTTATGAATTATGTATTTAAAATATTTTTTGGAGCAAAATATCAGGTGCTTGAGAAAAAAGTAATAAAACCAAATTTCGATGAAAATATGTAGAATCCGTTAAATATATATTACTTGTCAATTTAAAGCTGAGATATTTATTTCAGGAAATTTTGAACCGTTGAATTTATTTTAATATCCACATTAATTTTAATTTAATTAATTAATTTAAAATTTCTAACAAAAATAATCAAACGAAGTTAATCAGCTGTTAGAAGTTGTTAACTTTAAACATAATTATATCAAGTATTATGGCCAGGGTTCATTTTCCGATATAATCTCAGATCATACGTTCATTCTAATTACAGTTTAATATGTTTTTTGTAAATCGCTAAATCAGTTTTTTTATAACATTGTATCTTTACTTGAATGCAAGAAAATTTGTGCGATTAGTTTTAGCTGTAATAGAGACCAGGAAGAGTCTCTCATTATCGCGAAGGATTCAGCAAAACAAAAAAATATTTTGCTGACCAGTAAGAATCTATACCACTCTCAATAATGCCACACTTGTTCGATGTGTTCACAGCTGTTTCTACGATGTGTTAACTTTAAGGTTATGTTTTTAGATGTTAGTAAATTTGAAGTTATCAGTGGACCGCAATGTCCCCCACTTATATTAAGTATAACCGTTACAAATGATTTTCTCAAAAACAGTCTTTATAAATATTTATAATTGTGCATAAGTGTCCTATGTCCTATGCATAAATAGTGAAAAGCAAAGTGCTGTTGGAAGACAAACAACAAACAAGGACTGGTGTGACGAAAGAAGACAACTCGCTATCGTCACAAGACAGGCAATTCTGTTTAATGAAAACAAATTGAAATCCTTGAAACGGTCAGGATTAATCGAAGTGATTGTTATAGGCCATGGCGCCGCAGTCATTGCTGCCAATTGTGATTGGTTACGATGCGTTCACAGCTGTGGGTCGTTAAATCAATGCATGGCTTGTCTGCGGGAAAATAACCCGGCTGGACGCAGAGGTTCGGTAGTTTCAGTTAACGTTAAATACCTGCCGATCTTATACAGTTAAAAAAAATGTGTACTCTTAAAAAAAAAGTTAATCAATTTATTATATAATGATCTGATTCAATTGTCGATATGAACTGACAATAATTTGTCGAGTGATACGAAATGTTAAAACTCAAAAAAATTGTTAAAACAACTTTCAAAATTAGACATACCATCCCTTATTGCCGGACATAATAATGAACAACTTTATCTGAAATGTTAAAAAAATAGAAGTAAATGTAAGTTCAGCTTTCCTTTCTAAATAGTAATCGTTATTAACCTTTTAACTACTTATAACTTATAGTATGTACATTCTAGTAGAAAGTAGTTTCAATATAAATTACTGTGACTATTTTATATATATGAAACTAGTATTCGTCTCGGTGGACGTTTTGCTCCCATAATCTATTGTTAAATTGGAGCCATAAAGTAATAGTTTTTTTATTTATATGGGTTAGTTTTGTGGGATGCACATAAAAATTATTTAAAGTGAATTTCAAACAGTCACTTTGAAATTTTAAAAAAATTACTTGTATTTTGAATTATTTACTATACAGTATAACAAATTTCAAGTTATTTTTTTAACATATTTTGTGTTAAAGAAAAACTAACTTCGTCCATAGTTTTAAGCTTAAAAACAAGACAACGTTTGGAAACATGGGGGGAATATTATCCCCTATATGTTAATAATTTTTAACTCAGCGAAACGAGGTCTCCGTTTCAATTCGACTTTCGGTATTTTGTTTGTGTGTTTGTTTCTTTCGCAGTTTTGGCCAAATGCACTGACCGATTGTTTAGAAATTTGGTATGGAGGTACCCTGTATAAAGCCCCAACGACGTATGTAAAAAATTGTTTCCCATTCACTTCCGCTTCAAGTTGGTGGCCTCAGTACGCAGTTCTAGCCAAACGCGTTGGCAGATTGTTTTGAAAGTTGATACAAGGCACCTTGTATAAAGCCAAAATATGTATAAGTTTTTCCTTATTACTTCTGTTTCAAGATGAGGACCTCTGTTTTAACGATGAAGAGTGTACACAGTCTGGCCAAACACAATGACCGTTTGTTTTGCAATTCGGTTCGAGAGTATCTTGTATAAAGCCTTAATGAAGTATGATTGTTCAGTTTACTTCCATTTCTGATTGACAATAACGAATGTAGGTAGCTTTAGCCAAACGTAGTAACCGATTGTTTTGAAATTTGGTACGAAAATACATTGAATAAAGCCTGAAAGACGTGTGTGTGTTTTCCCCCATTCATTTCCATTTCATGAAGGCGAGTTCTGATTTAACATTGATAATGTAGTTGCTGGTTATTTTATGTAATACTGGCTGAACAGCAATACTTATAATTTTGATCGCGTCATAAAAAATAGCACAAAATTTCCAATAAAGTTGGTCCAGTAACATTTTTCGTAAATATTACTGTTTGGATTGGCGGAAATGTTACAAGCGCTATCGTGGCATTCCAATTAGTACACTCTGTACACTAATTAGTAATATTACGAATGCTCTGTAATATTAGTAAGATTAGATTATTTATTAGATGAAGGGATTATAAAACCCCAGGCACTGAGACGACGAATCTATTGTGCAACTACTTAAGTACTATTTCAGCAGGATGATGCCTTTAGTAAGTTCCAACAATCCATTGATTAGCTCCACTTCGGTATATAGTTAAGGTACTGCGAGATCTACTGTTCTTTGAACTACTGGTTATGTAATTTTGGTTGTTGATGTTGAAAACGTACATTTACAGTTTTTGTTATTTTTAGTCGGTTTCACAATATAATCTATGAATATTATCAATGTAAAATTTCAAGTTTTGCGTCTAACAATTTGAGCTATGTATTTCGTTAAGTCATTAAATGACTTTACCCACGTAGATAAAGTTGGTTAAAGATTGACAAGGCAAACTAAAGCCACAATTTTAGGACAATATTGTTAATTGTTTAGGAAATGTGTGGTCCTGCTGGAACTTCTTTGGACCACTCATTTGTTTTCATATAAATTGAAGAAGTTTCTAATGTTGGAACATTGTAAACTCTTGCAAAAGGATAGGGCCTATGTTATTAATTTGAGATTATGGAAAATCAACAAATATAAATTATTACCATACATTATCTAAATATTTTACAAATTTAGGTACGAAATACTAAAAACACTATTTTTCAAAACTTGTTCGTTGAAACAATGCTGCATTTAATTCATTCTAAATCATAATCAGCCATTTAAGCAACACAAGAATGTCATTTTCATTAGCTTGGGAGGGTTGATTTTTTTTTGTGATGTCAGTCCAGTCTATGAGCACTTCCATGATTTCTTTGTTTTAGTCATGCAGTCTATTGGTAGGGCCTGACTCTTCTTTACTGAGCATTTTTGTTACTAAACATAGAATTTAAAGGAAAATTATAATCACATCTTAGTAACAGGTACGTGAGTACGTTTTGATGATTTTCTTATTTTTAACTAAGATCTGTTGTAAAAGTAAAAGTTTTGTGTGTACAATTATTCCACTGATTTTAAAAACCGTCCAGTTTTGCCACTAATAACAAATGAAATTTACCTTACATTGTAAAATTGCCTCAAATAGGGTAAAAACCATTCTTTTAAGCCTAAAACCTTTAATTTATTTTTCACTGCGTGTTCAGCATGGAAAATAACAATTTGTTTCCATATTTAACCAAAGTAACACTGCATGGTACAAAGTAATATAAATTGAAATTTACTTTTGATCTGATGTTAATGTTTCTAATGATCTAATGTGATTCCTGTTTCACGTTTAATGATTTTTGTTAAAAAAAATTACATCAAAAATATCTTAACTAGAAAAAGGATAAATTTACCGCCAACCTACGTAAAACAATTTAACGGGGTTTCCTGACAGATGACCTTTTTGAAATGTTACGGTAGTTTATAAACATATTTTTTCTGCACGTTCCTAATAGATTCAATTTAGTCAAGTGTCCTTTATGAATATTATAGATAGAACCTGTTTTTGCTTGTAAGTAGCCTACTACCGTCAGTCGGAGGATCGTAAGTCTTTTCCGTTCCACTCCGATGCTTCATACGTCAAAAGTAAATCTATGCTATTTCAGCTTCCTGATGCGCAATTTGCATTTCAAACTTTCCACTACAACCAGAATAATCAAATGTTTATTGGAATCTCCGTGTCCAATCGCTAAGTGACTGCATCTACTTTGTGTGGATACATGCAAACATAGACATTTATTAGCTTGATAAAGTGATTCATAAATGTTTCTCTAATCAAAATATTACTGTACGATGAAATTAGAAGGTTGTGTAAATAATTTTTCGAAAGAACATTGCAAAATTGTCTTCATACAATCTGTGGTCAGGTTTTCGCTGTAACCAAGCTCAATCATAGCTTATTTTCCTGTAACGATCCCCTACTTTTTAGCAAATTTCCTTTGGAAAATGAGCTTTTGGAGCGGTATCATGGTAGAACACAAAACCGGGAACTTGATATGTGACAAACCTGACTCCTAGATTAATCACTTTTCGAAGGATCGTTAATATTTTTAGATATTTGTTTGCGTGTGTGTTTGTTTCAGCACACTCATATCCGCAGCAATTTTAGCCCGTTTTAATACAAACTGGACCGAAAAATCGATTTGGATAATAGCTTGGACAAGTTCGTTAATGTGCAGAATGCCTTTTAAAATGATGATCATTTCAAATATTAAATGTATTTTAGTCTTAAATAATTTTTAAATTCTGATTACACCATCGTAATCAGCGTTAAAAACTGCACAAGGCAGCATGTGAATTTTCAAAATCCGTTAAAATTAGGAACTTAATTAGACGAGGTCAGTTTTATTTTTTTATTTATTTTATTTTTAATTCAAAATATTTTAAAAATTTGAAAAGATAGTATTTCAAGATTTTAATATTGGTTAAGATGGTAAAATCAAAATTTAAAAAATATTGTAAGATAAAAAAATTCTTTTGGAAATTTACTTCCATCACGCCAGCGAGAAAACAGCGTGTTGCGTTTGTTTACCATTTAACAGTAAATAATTTTATAAAACTTTATTCTCGTTTCGTATTATCACTTCTTATTTCTTTTTATTCCTATTAGGCTATGACCTTAGCCAGGTTCTCTCAAACGATTTTCTTGAACATATTTTCTGGTCAGAATCGAATAAAACTGATATATTATTATTAACCTGATCCAATAATTGGAATTTAAAAAAGTAAAAATTAATTGGTGTTTTTTGAAATTTCACTAAAATAAAATCTCTCTCTGCAGCGTCAATGAAGGGAACGTTGGTTTTCGTCAGAGCTGTAAATAAAGTTCCACTACAGCGAGAGTTCAAACAAAAGGTGCAAATTTTTTTATTTGTAAAACGTGTTATACACTGCTTTTAATTTTAAGAATTGAGAAAAATTATATTGAAGTAAAATTATATAAAATACAGTTTAAAAAACAGTATTTATTAAATAATACTGCATTAAAAATATTATAATTGAGAGAAAAAGATAATATTTTGCCGAAATTACTGCAAAACCGCTTCATCAATTCCTTGATATTCTGGCTTCTGAATTTTCTTGAAGCTATTCCCTTCATAATAGGCCTTCATTATTTTATTTTTATTTTCCTGTATCCCTTGTTCTTGGGGAGTCCAGCTCGTAATTCTATTTTGGTTCGACGGTCGGACGTTTTTCATATTCTGTTATTTTAGTGCCAGCAGAATCCGGGGTGGATTTGGTAGCAGAGTGCAAAGGGCATGTGTTATTAACGAATTTACATAAATGAGCTTTTCAGCAGCCATTAAATTGATAATTAGCCCAAAAATGGTGAAATGTACATCGATCGTATTCTTACGTCACACGTGTTGTTCATTTTCAATGGAAATTTACTAATAAAGGAAACATTTGATATTGTTAACGTGTTACAAGTTATTTTTAAATAATCCAACAGAACGAAAAACCGTTATTTTTTATACAAATTACACATTATACAGTAAAACCTCTCTATAGCGACATTGAAGAGCGTTAGTTTTTCGCCAATACAAAAAGATTTCCACTATAGAGAGTGCTCAACCAAAACGTGTATAAAATGTGTTTTTATTTGTAAAACGTGTTATACACTATTTTTAATTTGAAGCATTGAGTGCAAAGTTTATCGAAATAGAATTTTATGATACACATTTAAAAAAACAATACTCATTAAGTAATACTGTATTAAAAATATTATAATTGTGATAAAAAGATAATAATTGCCGAAACTATTACAGAACCGCTTCAGTGATCTCTTAAAATTCTGTCTTTCGATTTTTCTTGAAGCTATTCTCTTCATTATGGGCCTTCTTTATTTTATTTTTATTTTTCAATATCAAAACAAAAGAACTACCTAAATTAAAATGTCGGCAAACATCTGCTTACTTCACAACTTTCTCTAACTCGCGCAAAACTCTAACCTTTACATTTAACGATAAAATTTTCCGTTTAGGCACCAATTCATTGTACAAAAAAATAATGCACTACTTATAAATTGTGTATCAACAAAACACTCGATTCAGTTGACGCACTACGCACTGCTTTTAACACTCGAATGACGTGTCGGCGAACTGAGAAAAATAATAGAAGTGTGTGAAGTGTACGTGTTTCGCCGCTATTGTCATTTTGTTGGCCTCGATAGAGAATGTTGCAGTACATAGTTTTACTACCATATGGGAAGGGACAAATATATTTTGCCGTTATAGAGAGAGATTTTAATATATTTGAATTGTTCAACAGTTTTTTGTCATGTTTATATTAGTTCTGTATTATTATTTAGAAAAAAGTTACTACATAGGAATCATTAGTGA
This sequence comes from Callitettix versicolor, assembly GCA_022606455.1. Taxonomy (NCBI): domain Eukaryota; kingdom Metazoa; phylum Arthropoda; class Insecta; order Hemiptera; family Cercopidae; genus Callitettix; species Callitettix versicolor. The sequence goes on along the minus strand of CM040190.1, from coordinate 63,294,159 downwards.
AATTGTGATAGTTTAATCATAATAATTTTCAAATTTTTAATTCTTTCGCAGAACAATGCGAAGGTTGTAAACGTAAGAGCAAGGACAACGATTTATAATACAAATTCAGATCGAGTTGAAATGTTTCGATTTACTTTACTTTCGATTGATTGAGCGGTTGAATCAATTAAAGTTGACTGTTGGTGAATAGAATCAACTCGTTCTCAATTAATTAAAACGTTTGTTCTCACAGTTCTCAACAATCAGTATAAATTTGTTCTGTAAGAACCGAGCATAACAATGTCGGAAGTTCATCTTTTCAAACCCATACTTATTGCTGTTCTCTTTATCCCTCTAGAAACTTTCGTTTATTTTTACGACTTTAATTATATATCTTTCTACTTCGTTTTGTTTTATTATTCTTTTCTTATATACAACGTCTTTGTCTATTTCTTCCCTGCAAGGGGTGAAGACTAGCTGCACCTATTGAGAGGATTTAGATGGTCCTCGCGGTATTTGAGTTTAACACACACTTACACTTAAAACACTACACTTACCTCTTTAACACTTTACACTCACACTTACATTTAGGGAGGCGATATACAGTAAAACTGCACTTATTGCTGCAGTTTCAGCCTCAATGTGCATTTCGCCTTAAAATGACAAAAAAATGTCTCTTTCTTTGTGTCATTTTATTCGTGATTCCACCACTACTTGTTAGTTTCATAATTATTCTCCTGCAGGACCTTATTTCTTCCGTCGTTGTTTTATCATACGTATGACCCTTTTTTAAACAACAATTTAAGGAATTGTTTTAACAATTTTAATATAAAATCGTTGCAGAAACTTTCTTACAAATATAAAAATTGTAACATGAAACGAAACCCCGAATAATTAATCTCCATAAAAGTTTATTTTAAAAAGATTAGTTTTTTTTTAACAATTGGGTATTCAGATTTTGAAGACAGAATTCTCATACGTATTAAAATTGTTTAAAATCTGTTTAGTATGCTATATATCCTCAAAACACTAAAAACCTAACTTTACTCAACTAACGTTTGATATTAAAAACAAAACTCTGCAATCAATATTAAATAGATGAAACTTATTGATCGAGAAAAGCGAGATTTCTGTTTCAATTCGAACATTCGGCTTTTGGTTTGTGTTTTTCTTTGTTACACAATTTTGGCCAAACGTATTGACAGATTGTTTGAAAATTTAAAATGAAGGTAACACGTATAAAGCTCAAACGACGTATTTGTACAATTTTTTCCCATTAACTTTCGTTTCAAGTGTAGTAGTTACCACTATTTAACTGCTACTTTTGGTATATTAGTTACCGCTATTTAAACGTTAGTTGTAGTGTAGCAGTTACCGCTATTTATCCGCTAGTTGAGTGTAGTAGTTACTATTATTTAACCGCTAGTTGTAGTATAGTAATTACCGCTATTTAATCGCTAGTTGTAGTGTAGTAGTTACTATTATTTAACCGCTAGTTGTAGTATAGTAATTACCGCTATTTAACAGCTAGTTGTAGTGTAGTAGTTACTATTATTTAACCGCTAGTTGTAGTATAGTAATTACCGTCATTTAACAGCTGGTTTTATTATAGTAATTACCGCTATTTAACGGCTAGTTATAGTAGTTATAGTATAGTAGTTACTATTATTTAACCGCTAGTTGTAGTATAGTAATTACTATTATTTAATCTCTAGTTGTAGTATAGTAATTACCGCTATTTAACCGCTAGTTGTAGTGTAGTAGTTACTATTATTTAACCGCTAGTTATAGTGTAGTAGTTACCGCTATTTAACCGTTAGTTGTAGTGTAGTAATTACAGCTATTTAACCGCTAGTTGTAGTGTAGTATTTACTATTATTTAACTGGTAGTTATAGTGTAGTAGTTACCGGTATTTAACCGTTAGTTGTAGTACAGTAGTTACCGCTATTTCCTTCTGAAAACATTTTCATTTAGAGATGTACAGACGGTCATGATTTTCATTGTAAAAATAACAAACAAGTCTAAAGCGCAAGTCGCTACTAAGTTATGTAATTTCTTTAAGGGCAACAGCGGACACGCGAAGACTCATCGGATTCTCCGGTATATATTTGCAGTAAATCTCCCTGCTAGCGCTACGCATGCGCGTGACGTTGAGGGCTATAAATCGTACGTTCTTGTCAACGCAACGTATTGCTCCCTCACGCATCTACATATTTCAGTTTTTCATCAGAAAACACCTGACGTTGCGTTAGTAACGAAAAATCATTCCGCTACTGGTTATTGTCCTTGAGTTACACCGAGGACAAAATAATGTTTTCGTACAATCGTATGGCTGTCATCAACAGAAGCTGAAACAGTAACTAAAAAAAAATATGAAACTATTTGAGACAAAATATAATATAACAAACGCATTTTTAGATATGCAAAATTGGTTTTAAATTTAAGGACTGTGGTGTGTGTGTGTGTGTTTTATGTACAAGTGGTAAGTATATGTACGATGGGATGATTTAACATAACAGTGTTAATTGTAGTGTTTAGTGTGGTTTTTTTATTTATAAGTGTTACGTTTAAGTTTAAAGTGAGTGTGTTACTTGTATCTGTTTACTGTAAATGTTAGGTTTAGGTGTTAAGTATAGGTGTTTAGTCTAAGTGTAAAGTGTAAGTGTGAAGTATAAATGAGAAGTGTAAGTGTAAAGTGTGTAAGTGTAACGTGTAAGTGTAAAGTGTAAGTGTAAAGTGTAAGTATAAGTCTAGGCGTGAAGTGTTGTGTAAGTGTGTCTATTTATATGGACCTTTTCAGACGGGCTATTGGGCGTTTTACGTCAGTTAGTCAAGCCACTTTCTGTTTGCGTCATTCGGAGTTTATATAAGGAGCTTGCGGGTAAAGTTTCCTTCAGTTCGACTTCAGACTGGGAACGAGAATAACTTCGAAGATGCCAGATACGTTTTTAGTTAAACATCATAACAATATTTCTTCTAGAAATAAGTGTGTCGAATTGATGTACGCTGGTTTTTCAATGATCCAGATGGCTGGAGACTGTTCAGTCAGCTGCCTCTCGCAACGCGCACCTGAAGGTCGTAAGTTCGAGCCTGCACTTACTGCTGTATGGCTTTACCTTCTCTGTTAAAGTCGATTCCTCGTCCTCATTAGTCTACAGCGAAAAAGTAGGCTATGGGACTTGAAAAAAAAGAAATTATATTCACACACACACACACACACACGCGCGCGCGCGATTAAATTTTAAAAGGGGCAAATGTATAGAGACATCCTGTTTACTTCTGAATGTGGAACTTTGAAAAACCAAACACGGAAAACCTTTTAAAGAGAATAAAGATTTTATTTTTGGTGTATTTACCAATTATATTTATGCTGTTAATCGGGACAATCAAATATTTCAAATATAACGCTCTGTCAAATTACACTTTTTTTAAAAGTCTTGAAAAAGAAGAACTTCAAAAACAAATGGCCTGTATCGTAGCAGACTTATCGAAAATAGCGGCTGTTTGATTTTAAAATTTCTGTTCTACATAGTTTTTTCCATGTGAGAGCGGTTTTCTCAGTTTGGATATTATGGTGTTACCTTTAATAAAAAGGCTTCAAAATTAAAAACAAAATAGCACTGTTGATTCAACGTTCAAGCACTGAACAGTAAATTTTTTACAAATAAATTTATCTACATTTAAACTGAGAGAGTGGTATTATCAAAAAGTCTGTATATAGATGTGCTGCAACTCGTTTTTCCTTTATGAAAACGTTTACAATTTCACTCTTTGTTTGGATAAAATAAATACTTCATTTTAGTTTCAATTTTTCTTCAATATATCATATAGAGAAACGAGTTCTATTGTATTTGTTAGTCTTTATCAAAAAGAAAGAGTATAAATTTAGAGCATGCCTGGAAGTTCGAATTATTGAATCAATTTCTGATTTACATTGTATAAGTCCATAATATTGTCTGTATTGATAGTTCAAACTTCTAATGAACTCTTGATTTTAGGCCCCAGCATAGTCGTATTGTCATTTTAAATTAAATGTAAGGAACAAAAGAAAACTCTTATATTTTAGTATCGGTATCTTTTCTCGCCTAACCTTACCCTTAGTGCTCATGTCTTTTGTTTTATGCATGAACTTATGATAAAAGTAGCCTCGGTTCTAAACTGGCTTTTTTGCAATTCCGGGGATCATTTGCAACGCACCGTATTTTAGGTTTGAAGAGCCCAATAAATCATTGCCCCAAGAACTCTGGTTTTATTTGTCTGCACCACTCTAGATAGATATTGCAGGCAAACCTTTGTCTGGGTGAAGATTTTTTTTACTAAACTGTTGTTAATCATTGCATTAATTTCCATAAAATTTTTTAAAGTCATTTTACATATAATTACACGCTTTTTCTTAATTTGCTTTCTATGTCTGTATGTTTCATGGTTCAAATCTTGTAATCGATTTTTAACACACTTGCCATCATCCAATCGACTTGAAATTTTGCACACTTGCTTGCTTCCGATGACAATGCAATATTCAATAATTAGGCACATTTAATTTTTCTTCATTGAGCTTTAATTAATTAACTAAAATTGCATATGGCAAAATAGCTTTAGCATTGCTCAATTTTTTTTTTTTTTTTTTTAACGTCCGACTATTGTGCACACTTGGGCTAATGCAGACGATGGGATGATTTATAGCGTATGAAAATGCCAAGCCCTGACCGGGAATTGAACCCGGGTCCTCGGGGTGAAAGCCTAGTACGCTATCAATTAGGCCACCGATGCGGCTAGCATTGCTCAAAAGATGGCGTTAGTTTCTTCTAACAACTTTTCACATTGAAAGTTGGAAGAAGCAAGTTCGAGCCGATTACAAGATTCATCACTAAAAAAGTAAAAAAAAAAAAAAAAAAGATTTTAAAAAAACACGCTTTTTCAATTCAAGTATAAAATCCACTAAAAAGTAAAAAATACATTTTTCATCAGTCGGAGAATGAAGCGTGGTTGCCAATCAATACTCACTCACAAGGATCTTCTTCAATATTTCTAATTAATCTAATCTGCACCCACGCTTTATTCTCCGACTGATGAAAAATGTATTTGTTTACTTTTTAGTGCATTTTATACTTCCGAACCTATGATCACGCTCTACCTCATCCAATCAGCTTAAATCTGGCCCATTCGCATCGAAACACCGTCTTTATGCCATGTTTCTTCCACCAATCAAACAATCATAACCTAACAATAAACTCTAATACAAAGTACACTCCCTTATCGAAGCATACGGTACAATGCAGTGGTACCAACACACGGGCGTAAATATCTCGTTAATCACGTGACACGATTAATCACAACAAATTGTCTGTCCGTTGTACAATGGCCGCCGAGACGTAGGCTACATTAATTATTGCCAAGCAATGATATCTGGGCGTAAGGATCACTTTGTCCTCCAAGACGTTCTGAGGAATGTTTGGGGGAGGCCGTTATACGTAACAAGGGCTTACTTTGCGGACACAATCCAAGAAATTTCTCAAATCCGTTTATTTAAAGGATAACGTAGCTTGTACTGTTATATCCTGGTTTTTAAACTAGATTCCAAAGAGATACCAAACTTAAAAAGATACATAAGTTCTCAAAATCGTTTAGGCCTATAGATTTTGCACATTTTTCATCCTACTAAAAAAAAATAGCAAGAATGATAGTTTCGTTTAAATTGTTAAGGAATGTATCAATGGAACCTTTTAAGAATTACAAGAACCGTAGATTAAAAATAATACCCTCCATCAAAAATTACGATTAACAATTAGTCAAAAACCAGAATTTATAAAAACAGAAGTGTTTTAATTTCTACTGGACTCTATTATTTACAGATTTTACTCAACTATCAAAGCTTCCTTGTTTCAGAACTCACTTAACCATGAATTTGTAGATATGGTCTGTGGTATGATTAATTTCAATCCAATTTTGAAAAATAAACTTTTTTGGTACTTTTAAATTTCCAAATTCTTAGTTTTTTGCTAACTCTTGGGCTGAAATTTTTGTTCTTGGAATGGTCGTACGTTCAATCACTTTTTTTTTGTTAGAAGGGAAATTTTTGTTTGTAATGTTGGCAACACTACTAGTTTAGACGCTGTGTTTTTCATTAGGTAATTAATTGTTTGATGCGTGTGGTTCGGGTTATTTTTGACCGTTTTTTTTTGTTCGTCGGATTTTGAAATGTTATCAGAGCAGCGTGCCAATAACACATTGTACGTGTTGCTGAAGAAATCACCCTCGGAGACTCTTCAGATGCTGAAGAAATCATACGGAACAATGCGATCAAAATAGCAGTGAACGAGTGGCAGAAAAGTTTGCTTGATGGTTACGTAACAATTGAAGATAACGTTTGGACTGGGCGCCGCACCTCTTCCACCACAGATGAGAATATTGAACGCGTTCGACAACGTGTGCGTGCGGACGGGCGAACAAAACGATCGACAGTTATGCCTCTGAACTTGGAATTTCACATGAAAGAGTTCATAACATACTTCATGTGATCTGAACAAGCATTGTGTTTGCATGTTCAAAGATTTGATTGACATGGTTGTTGCAGACGACAGTTTCCTGAGGAAAATTGTGACTGGTGATGAGACGTAGTCAGTTTTTTTCTTTGTGACCCTCTGCTGAATGGAAATCAAAACATCACTAAGAAAAGAAAATTTTTCTTAGACAGAAGCCGGGATAAAATAGTGTTGGAGATGTTTTTCGTTTACCAGGGTTTGATTCACAACTTTATTTCTGAAGGGAAAACAGTTACCAACAAGAAGACCTTGAAACGGTTACGAGGTGAAATTGAAAAGAAATCAAATTTAATAAAACGATTAGCTTTAAATGTTTATTCAAAAACTATCCCCCGCAGGGGGTGCAGACTAGCTGCACCTATTGAGAGGATTTGAACGTCTCTCGCCGTACCCGAGTCTAACACTTACGACCTGCACCTACGACTTTAACACTTTACACTCACACTTACATTTACGGAGGCGATAATAGCCTCAATGTGCTTTTCGCCTTAAAATAACAACAAGAAAAAAATCAAAAACTATCTTTAAATGTTTTTTTATTTCATAAAATTATAATGCTTTTTATGCAGGTTCTAATTCTGATTACGACAATCAGATTAAAAGTTTTAAAAAGAAGCAGGCCTAAGGTCAAAAAGTTTTAATTGTTAATGGCCGCTTATTTCAAATGGATAAATTGTTGGATAACGAATTCGTCTAAACTATTAAATCATTTTTCCGGTTTTTTCTGCTTATCGAAATTTTCATTTACGTCATGCTATTCTAAATCTTTCGTTTTAGGAAATTCGTTCCATTATGACGGTGAGACAGATTTGATTATTTGTGCGGTTTTGCTTTATAGGAATAGCTTCATAAAATAGCTTCCTTATCTTGTCTATTGATTATAATGATCACTTCTAATATATTTGCTTTTTTATCAATTATCGTAAATCCTTTTGAGTTTTCATTAATTTCTGTTAATAATATTATTATTGTAGGCTATAATAATAATTATAGCAATATGAAAAAAGCTATATACACATTCTCTATGAGTGTCTGTCTTGTTTTCTACAGTGAAACGCTAATATCTTTTCATAACTCGGGTAGCCGCCTCGGTGACCTAGTTGATAACGTACTAGGCTTTCACCCCGAGGACCCGGGTTCGATTCCAGGCCAGAGCTTGGCATTTTCATACGCTATAAATCATCCCATCGTCTGCATTAGCCCAAGTGTGCACAATAGTCGGACGTTAAACATTAAAAAAATCATAACTCGGGCGTAGATATGTTTGTTTTCAATATTAACCGTTAAGTTTTAGTAGATTATATAAAGACACTCTTAACTCTTCAGCTAAAGACTGCTATCTGATACTACAAACGCGGCGTCAACTATCATTGTGTCCGAGTTGGCAAACATCCACACAGTTACACATCCTCCAGCATCCAGTTACGGGACACATATTTCGCAACGATCCTCTTGAAACCACTTGAATACCTGTATTTTCTCTAAAAGACTGATTACAGTTGCCGCTTTGCAGTAATTATATCATATTAGACCAAACATTATTTGCTTTGATGTTTGGAGATTGATCTAAAATGTAATTCGAAGATCATGCTTTTGATTACATCCTGACAATATCGAGAGAGTGATCTAACTACAGAGAAAGGTTTAAGGGGATCAGAGATAGTACCTATTGCGGTAAGGACAAGAAGAACTAAGCTTTTGTCTTCGGATAAATTCATAAATGCGCTGACTCAACAATTTCTGAGCATATGGTGCATTTGGTTTCCTCCTTATGCACGACAGCAATATTGTACAATTGGCCTGTACATATACTGTTTATTTTGTCGATAAGAGAAGGATTAAGTTTTCAGACTTAAATATCGTTCATGTATGTCTGTCTGGCTGTCTGTCTGTCCGTCTGCTTGTCTGTCTGTCTGTCTGTCTGTCTGTCCGTCTGTCTGTTTGTCTGTATTTCTGTCTGTCTTTCTGTCTCTCTGTCTGTCTGTATGTATGTATGTCCACCTGTCTTTCTGTCTGTCTGTTCGTCTGTCCGTCCGTCTGTCCGTCTGTACGTGGTACACTCCTTATTTGGAACATTATTCTTATGAGACTTGTTCAGAACTCACAAACATTTCAAATATCAATTGCGCATGCTCCAACAGCACAGGATCAAGAAACATATGGACTGATATCAACATAGGTAAGAAACTACCTTGGTACTGATGTATCATTTACTCGTCAAATATAATGTTCAAATACACAATGAATCATAAAAATTTTGCAAAACTGTTACCTTTTTAGTAAACATTAACAAACTGTAATTATATTGTTTACTTTTATTATTATTATTCAAGTTCGAGCCGCAGTTACTGCAGTTCCTTTACCATTACTGTAAACGCTGATACCTCGTCCTTATTAGTTGAAAATTGCTTGACCTCAAAATTATTGTGTCTAAATCGAAAAATGACAATGTTTGTGTAAATAAAATCAAATTTATAATATTTTTAAAATCTCACAACGTTTTCAATGACAGCGTATTATGGTGTAATAATTCAAAAATTTTGGTAAGAACAGCAAAATAACATTACATTTTTGTAAAAACAATTAGTTTTTAACTATCATCAAGGAACAATACTGTCTATTGTACAGTACCTATAAATATGTGACTTGAAATTGACGGTATTTTTTCAAATTCTTATTGAACATCAAGATGCTGGAACATAAACAGCAATTAATTACCAAGCGTTTTAAGTAATACATCAACTGAAACGACACCAGAATTAGAATTAAATACATTTTGTAAACAACACCAAACTTTCTAAATACAACAATAAAGTCTAACAACCCTTCCCTCCCCTATTTGTATCTGAATACAGTTATTTGCCAAGTAAATTATCCACCCTTCTCCGCGTTTCCGAGGCACAAAACTTTCAATTAATCATGTAAAATAAAACGTAATTCACAACTCCTAATTAGAATTTCTTTCTAAAACAAATGACGTTGTCAAGGGGTTGGCGGTGGTCCGGGGTGTAGGAGGGTGGTGGTAGATATCTCGGTTATTATCCTTTCCAGGCCCAAAAGTCTTAAAACAATCGTGAGTTATGAAGTGAAGTGAGACTTTGGAGCAGAAATAATTAAGTTATATTGTAATTAAGGAGATAACGAGATGGCGGGCGCGGGGTGGGGGGGAATACAACGCCGGAGCGGTGAATCATAATCTGAGATAAAGTGTAAGGCAATATGGCGGCTTGTTTTGTGTAAACTCGTTAATGTTGTAATGTGTTTAGTATAAGTATAAGCGTTGTATTGTCAAGTGTTCAAATGTTGGTAGAACTGTTCTGCCAAAATACGCGGCTTAAACGGTCACGTGATGTAAAAATGGTGTTTGAATATTGCACATACTTTAATGTAATAAATTAAAAACCGTTGACCGGAAATCGCGCAAATACTCTATATGTTTAATTTATGCATATTAAGAGAATGTTTCTGTTGCTATTATGATTTCGAAAAGCGTTGTGCAGTTGAGGCATAGACAACGCGAAGACGGGTCGAAAAAACAGAATGAAGGTATAAGAAAGTCGATGACTGAAAGAGATCGGAGAGAAAAATGTGGTTGGATAAATGGAGACAGAAGACTGGATTCTGACAAAAATGACAATATAAAATAAAATAACTTGTAGGCACCTAGGCTACTATTTTAAGAATTCTTAAATCACCATTCTTAGAACGCCTTCATAACTACTGTGTGTGTGTGTGTGTGTGTGTGTGTGTGTGTGTGTGTGTGTGTGTGTGTGTGTGTGTGTGTGTGTGTGTGTGTGTGTGTGTGTGTGTGTGTGTGTGTGTGTGTGTGTGTGTGTGTGTGTGTGTGTGTGTGTGTGTGTGTGTGTGTGTGTGTGTGTGTGTGTGTGTGTGTGCGCGCGCGCGTGTGTGTGCGTGCATGCGTACTTGAGTGCGTAAGTGTGTGTGTATAAGTGCGCGCGCGCGTACATGATGCATGCGTACGTGCTTGCGTAAGTGTGTGTGTGTGTGTGTGTGTGTGTGTGTGTGTGTGTGTGTGTGTGTGTGTGTGTGTGTGTGTGTGTGTGTGTGTGCGTGTGCGCGTGCGCGCGCGTTTGTGTGTCTGTGTTTGTGTGTGTGTGTGTGTTAGTAATAATAGTTAATATTGTTCTTTAAATAAATCGTTCTAAAAATATCAGGGTTGCCTTAAACATTTTCGACAAAATTATTTTCGACAGAAAGTATTTTAAATTTGTTTAAACTTTTCCGTGATTACGTTTTTGCCAAATTACAGTGCTACTGACCACTTCTTAATCACCACAATAAACGCACGGCACAATAACCTAACCGCGCTAATATTATGTTAATGCTTTTCTCAGAAAGTTCATGCTCTGCGACTGCGGCATCTTTGTTATATTTAATTACCAAAGTAAGGTGTTATTATTAAGCCATTAACGTGAGCTAATTAATAAAGGAAAGACCGCTAGCCTGTGTTTTACTTAATGTTGAAGACGGATCTGATTCGGATCTGGACAGAACTCTACTGCGTTATCAAACGGCACGCACGAGCTTGGGAACTGATTCAACGTAGAAAAGAAATATGTTGGAATGTTGTTTCATCCTTCGACAATGTCTACAGCGTGGAAAGTGTACAGAAATGTATAACATTAGCCAATCAACTTGTAGATATATGTTTCATCCTTCGATCTTTTCTACAGCACAAAAAGTGTACAGAAATGTATAACATTGGCGAATAAACTTGTAGATATGTGTTTCATCCTTCGATCTTTTCTACAGCACAAAAAGTGTACAGAAATGTATGACAATGGCCAAAAAACATGTAGAAATGTGTTTCATCCTTCGATCTTTTCTACAGCACAAAAGTGTCAGAAATGTATAACATTGGCCAATAAACTTGTAGATATGTGTTTCATCCTTCGATCTTTTCTACAGCATAAAAAGTGTACAGAAGTGTATGACAATGGCTAAAAAAACATGTAGAAATGTGTTTCAACCTACGATCTTTTCTACAGCGTAATAAGTGTAGACATGTATAACATTGGTCAAAAAACATGTAGAAATGTATTTCGTTCTTCGATCGTTTCTATAGCATAAAAAGTGTCAGAAATGTATAACATTGGCCAAAATACATGTAAAAATGTATTTCGTTCTTCGATACTTTCTACAGCTTAAAACGTGTACAGAAATTCACGCATTGGCCATAAAGTGAATTGGAATGTTGTTTCATCCTTCGATCATGTGTATAGCGTAACAAAAACACAGAAATATATGTCATTGACCAAACAAATAAACATAATATCCTTTAGATTATTAAAAAGATGTTTTATGGAGACTGCCAGTGAGCTATCTTTAGCGTGGCAGATGCCACTTGGCTGTTACTTCTTTGAGTGGTGTTTCAACCACACATGAATTGCCTTAAAACATTACAAAATAAACCCTCAGTACTTATACCAGGCTTTGTAAATGTAACTACAAAAGTTATTTATCTAGTTTTAATACAAAAGGAAGTAATGCTTAGACCACATACAGTAGGGCAAACATTCAAGTGGGGGGGGTGTAGTTATAATTTCCCACTGTCTGAAACAGTGGCTTTGAACATTTTTTGAAGCGAATCTTTTAATGTTAGCTTCGGCTAGATGAGTGAATAAAAATAACTCTGCTAAACGGAAGAATGTAACGGAAATACGGAACGAACGAACGAATTTCGTCTCTCTATTTCTGTCTCTTTCTTTTTCTTCTTCATTTTGGATAACAGTACACGCGTCTTATACGAAAACGTTGTGTTGCTTTGGTTTTCCTTAGTTGAAGAACATGTGCACTTTATAACCGTTCATATCACATTCGAAATTAATATAAACGTTTATAATGATTGTCGTTAATATTGCTAGTTTTTAACATAACCTGAAACTTACTATAGCCTATTCCATGAAATTAGCTCGTCGTTACGAATTAGTATAAACCAACTGATCTTTTACTATAACTACAGTACATAATACCTAGACTAGGTTCATGTATTTATTTATTTAAACATAACGAGATATTTGTAAATATATCTTCAAACTAATTCTATATTCAGCAAATATATTATTAACAAAACCTGCATTTCTGTCGGTAACTCTCCGAGTTCCACGAGTGTACATTTCGTACAATGTGGAATTCTACACACATATATTAAAGTTTCATAACTATCCGATTCACCGTTTATACGCTGGAGGTGTACTATTTATAGACTCACGCTCTTGTATCTATCTTGTTACTATTCGACACATGTTCTTGCATTATAATTGATTAAGCATCCGTATCAGCGCATGACTAATGAAGCCAGGCACTCAACCCTTCCTTGCCTTTAATTAGTGCCCTAGTCTTTTGTCTCGGCCACGGTTATCTGTTCCCAGAAATAATAGAAATTAATAAAAACTTCCTCAGAGAAGTCAAGATTACAGCAAAGTGCGCCGTTACAACCCTTCAACGGTTGTTTATGGGGCTTATCATTGGCTGCGCTTTACGACCGAAAAACCGACACCGAAGAAGTTTATTAACAAAACAAAGGACGCCTTTATAAAATTATACACGAGTTGATGACGCCGTAATAGCACGCATTTAAGGCATTTTGTCAGATTTAAGGTTACAATGTTGGTAACGTTCACGCATGGTAAACACAATACACGGAACATTTGTTGTTAAAAGAACTGTATAATTTCGTAATAGTTCTAATATTAAACTTATTTTTTTCACTATGACTCATCAAATAAAGTACACAAACATATACCACATTACTTTTATAATATTTCATATATTATGATACTAAGCATTCCGATCAGTTTTGTACCAAAAATAATGAAACTTTTGTACATGTGTTAATGAAAATACATAATATAGGATACTTACAGGTGCGTCAGAACACAAGGAAACTCTCACGTCTCATACTGCTACATTTTAAGGCTTTACAATAAAATAAAACCGACTTAAAACCGATAAAAAATTTGTAAACGAAATTCCAGAAGCAGTATAAAGTGTCCCCGTGAGAATGCAGCACAATGCAGACGTATGGAACAAATAATTGTGTGTGTACCAAAACAGCTGATTGCTGAAAAAGCGTCATCAAAAGTATTAGACCCTTATTTAAATTATTACTGTATCCAAGACTTAAATAATTATTGATCGATTAAGTTTTGAAAGCAAAATTGGTAAGACTATCTGGGCCAGTTCTGATATGTAAGTGTTATTTAAAAAAATACTCCGATTTTAGTAAACAGTAAATATTGTATCCTAATTTAGGTATGTAGTGTAAAATCCAGTTATTATTTTTCTTGTGTTTAACGTCCGACTATTGTGCACACGGGCCAATCCAGTTAAAATAGGTTAAGTTAGTAAATATTTCAATAAGTTACAATGTTAGACTTCAGTCATTAATTGTATAGTTATAGTTTTAAATACGAAAGTAGAACAAAGTAAGGCCTACTGTATTAAATAACGTTAGTATAATGATTGACATTGCTTAATTAAAAGATGATACAAGTGTTAAATATAACGATAACGTCTACTTTAACAGAAGTTCATACTAATACGAAGTAGTAGACCTACATGAATTTTGCAACGATTTTACTTAAGCAGATATGTACAGTAATCTTAAAATACAAGTATTGAATTACAAGTTAATGTATAGTAGTAATTAAATACCAGCCAATGGGGTAATGTGAACAACGTGAACTTGAATTAGAGTATAATTGAGAGTATAGTTGTTGGTTATTTGCTGAACAGCCAAAACCTATCATAATTTTGGCCGCTTGGTGGAGAAAGAGCAGTTTCTTAATAAAGTTGATCCAGTAACGTTTTTCGTAAATATTACGGGGACCGGTTAAATTGGCGGAAAAGGTTACGAGCGCTGTCGTGGAGCGCTCTGTATATTATGAATATACTGCGAGGTCTGCTGTTCTTTAAACTACTGGTATCGAAATTGCTTAATTTTATACTCCATCGATTTGCGTAGTTACGGAAGCGGATGTAAAATCAAAATACAATCACATATTAGATAAACATCAAAGTATTAAAAAGTTTTTACGATTACAATATTTATTTTAGAGTAGAAAGGTTCAAGGAGGCATATATATGTTCAATATGTGACAACATACAACAGTATTCCAGGCTGAAGTGATGGTCATTAATGACTGTGTTCAGGAGAACTTGAATCGTGGCATCAAGAAGGCATGTATTTAATATAAATTCATACCGATAGTCAGGCAGCAATAAAAGCACTTGCGGGTCCTAAAATACAGTCCAATATGGTCTGGGAGTGTTGAAAGAACCTCGACATTCTGTCCCTGGGCAACCGGGTAACTCTTCACTGGGTTCCGGGGCATATGGGAGTTGAGGGTAATGAGGAGGCAGACCGACTGGGTGCAGTTGGACCTGCATCTGAGTTTGGACCTGGGCTGGTTTTAGGGATCTCTCAATCGTTGGTCAGGACTGTTATTAACAGGTGGGTTATCAATCAATACCAGGTAAGATGGGATAACCTTCATGTGCACTCCCATAGTAGCGCCTCTTAAGTAAAGTTCCTTTTGAAGGACTCAAAGGGGCAGCAGATGTCCTGGGCAAAGCACAACTCAGGAGGGCCATGGGGCTCATTACAGGGCACTGTGGTCTGAGGGTGCATATGAACAGGATAGGAGTGTACCATGGAGAAACCGTGCGTAGATTGTGCAGGAAGGAAGAGGAAACTGCAGGACACATAATTTAAAATTGTGAGGCTCTTGCTAGTAAGAGGCTAGGGGTTTTTGGTTTTCAAGACTCTAGACTTATCACTATTTGGCGGTTTGTTTGGCATTACACGAGTTTATAGTAAAATGGTTTGGTTCTGAAGTATTAAGTAAGAAAGAGTGTATCGAGTATTTAAATGGAAGAATTGGTCAAAATTGTTTGGTTATCATATGACAGCCTATAAATATGGAAAATGTTTAGTTGATGCACATAATTATTAATGGATGAGTTATTGTATTGATTACAAATTTTGAATGCTTAATGTTAATTGTATTTTGAGAATATTAACGTAGGAAACACTCTATAAATGGATAGCATTCATGTATCTGAGTTTTTCTGTACCTAATTAATAAATGTATTTAAGGATTTTGTAGTAAATAACCTCGTTAATAATTAATAATAACATAACTATCACAATGTTTTATTATATACAGTATTTCGTAAAACAAGAACTTATAGGCGTTATTTCACAGATGTTGTGCTGGTTAACAGCTGTTTAACATTCTTCGAAATTCGTTGATTTACACCGTCACTAAAGAAAAAACCTTTAGAATCGAAATAAACTTCAATACGCAACGTTGATGCGACGCGGCGGTCATCCCTACGTCAATCTTGGGTCGGATCTCCCCCTCGACCGAACAATATCCACAAATAAGAAATAAGATATGCAGCCCTTGTCCAGGGTTGTGTGACAACCTTTGTGCATATTTTCCAAACTTTGACCGACGCTGGACACGCACAATGGGGATTTTCAACGTATTTTTTTTTCAGTCGCGATATCTGACCCTCATCAAAAGCTGCGAAATAAATCTACTTAGTCTTCACAAGTGAACTGAAAACATTTCCTCACGCTTGGACACGTTAGGCGGGTCAGTTTCGTTAGGAACCGTTGAATTTTGTTTTACACAGTAGGCTTGAATAAATTGGGGGGGGATTTTGCATAAAACGAAACGTATATGGATATACGTGTAGTTATACGGAAATTGATCTATTAAAATTTCTGTGTTCTTATAAAAATATTAATTAATTATTGTTTTAGAAATTATTATTATTTTTACATTAGGCATTTACATTATTTTTTATATATGGCACAGCATACAATGTTTGTAGAATATTAATTAGGGTCTACTAATAACTGAGAACCCAAGCTCAAGTAGGCCTATGTCTTAGCAATATGCCTTAGCTGTGATAATTAAAAACTTTTCTACATGTGATCAGCAAAACTAATACTTAATCTACATGTGATCAAAAAACCAATACTTAGCCTGCATGTGATCAGCAAAACTAATACTTAATCTACATGTGACCAAAAAACTAATACTTAGCCTGCATGTGATCAGCAAAACTAATACTTAATCTACATGTGATCAGAAAAACTAACAATTAGTCTGCATGTGATCAGAAAAAATAATACTTAATCTGCATTTGATCAGAAAAAATAAATATTTAGTTTGCATGTGATCAGCAAAACTAATATTTAGCCAACATGTGATCAGCAAAACTAATTCTTAGTCTACAAGTGATCATAAAAACTAATATTTAGTCTACATGTGATCAGAAAAACTAATACTTAGTCTTCCTTTGATCAGCAGAACTATTGACCGCTCATGGTATGAGGCTTGAGCGTTTGTTCGAGGTTTTAAATATTTAACATAGGTTTAAGCATGTTGGCTTATTTTTTTGAGATTTTACGGTTTTATGTTGTACAGATTTAAGAAATATCTTAGTTCATTTATATTCATACTTTCAAAACGTTCTGTATTTTTACATAAACCCGATGTTGGCAGTGTGCAATTAAAAATTAGCCTAATAACATTGAATTTATAACACTAAATATTAGTTTGGTGGTCACATGCAGACTAAGATTTAGTTTTGCTGATCACATGTAGATTAAGTATTAGTTTTGCTGATCACATGCAGGCTAAGTATTAGTTTTGCTGATCACATGTAGAAAAGATTTAAACTTTCACAGCTAAGGCTGACATACCCGATTTTTTTTCTATTAAGTTAATAAATGGAGCAGAAATATTAAAAAATGTCTTACATTAAATTAAATTTTTAAACGTATGTAACATAATTAATAACCTTAATAATAACATAAGGTGTTGCTTAAAAACAGACAAACAATTAAATCAAGCCACTTTCCAATGTTTTGTAGGTAAATCTCGAAACTGATTTATGGAAGATCAATATGTTTAATTTGGAAACTTAAATGCATTATTAGATCAAAATAGTATTATCCGATTTTGATAAAATTCTATTTGAAGACTAGCTTCAAAAGACCATTTTATCAACATCGGTCTATCAGTGTCCAGCACATCCACACACTTATTCAGTCACAAGAACAGACATCCAAGTAACAATGAACAGGAAAGGAAGAACTACGTTTCACATGCAGTTCATGTAAGTTTGATCATACACATGATCAATGTAAACATTGATTTTAACTGTACGACGTACAATGTGAACACATTTTAAAGTACACACTAGTACTTAACATAGGGGTAAGGGTGGGTGATTGGGGATGGAATGGTATGCTAACTATCCACTTCTCTCCCCAACCCATTGCTGTTTCAATAATTACTGATATTGCCCCCCCCAGTAATAATTTATGGCACCAAAAACCGCCGGCCTGGTCAAAGGGTGGCAGTCAGTAATGGCCTGGTTGTTGGAGCAATACGGGTAATGTCTTGGTCGAGGCGATATGACGACCTGATGTGTTTTCCATTGTAATAAACCTGATTAAAACATTGCAAACATTTTGTTAATATTTACAATATTTCAATATTTCTAAATGTACTGCAATAGCGACGAATGAAAAATAACTTCAAAAACATTTACAAACATTTTGTGGAAAAAATTATGAGCTAACGATTGATAAATTAAGTTAGTTTCCTGTTTTTTCGATTGTTAATGAAACAGATTTTTTGGGGAAATATTGACTCATTCATCATTATTTAAAGAGTTTATTTTAAATGAAAACGTTTTAGAAAGCTTAGAGCTTTTCTGTATGAGGAAAAATAGAAACTCGAAACAACACAAATGAAAAGAATCACGCTTGACGTAAAACCTGCATATTATTTTTGAAGTAAATTTATGTCTATCAGTTTGATTTTTCCTACATGCACGCTTGGCTCAGTGTTACGATTTTTGCTTATGAAACTAAGGGAGGTGGGTTCAAAACCCGTTGCTGACTTAACTTTTTTTACATTTAACATTTATTTATTTAAAATTATATATAAATAAATTTAATAATAAATATTTAAATAATAATAATAAACACCATTATATTATATACCCGACCAATTTAGCACAAAACTGTTTACAGCATGTACTGTTAAATATATTTTGCGCATTGTATATAAATAAGTTCATTAATAAAATATTTAAATTGCTAACAAATATTGTTTTAGTGCATATTAAGCCCAGTTTTCGTATTATTAAAGTATTAACAATTGGATATACGATGTGAAAAAATTTAATAATAAATAGCCTAAACAATCGAAATTTGTAAAAAAGAAATATAATAGAGTATCGATTAACCGTCAGGTTAATTCTCCTATTGACATTTTTAAACAAAAAATTCCACAGTAAATAATTTTTAATAAATAATAAAAAGTAACCATCAAGACAAAACAAGACACTGTAGCTGGACAAGACTTATTTATAGCACAAACGATTGTAAGTGACACTAATTGCTACCATAAGCAAACACTGATAAAAGAAAAGTGCCTAACAAATTCTGAAATATTGCTTGAATGTTACTATCGAAAGATTTAACATATATACAGGCTTAATATGTATCGTACACACTCTCACTCTATTCACGATAATACGATTCAGCGTATAAGTCAATCACGTAACAGTCACGTGAGTACTCCAAGTGGTATTCGCATATGTTACGTGAATATTTATCAAAAGGTTAAATACGGTTAATTTACTATATTAAAGATCTATGCTAAATTTGTGTAATACATAATTAGAGTTAAATAGAAAATTTAAGAGTTTACTACATTTTCTAATATAATAATAACAAAACATTGTGTGTTATGAGCAGAGTCAATTATTTTTACCGATCGGTGGTCTAATTCTGTTATCCGTCACCCCAACGGTCCCGAGAGTGACGGTGAATGTACTGTACATTAAAAAAGTCAACTTAAAAAAATAATTCGTTTGTTTTGTACCTTCTAATTTTGTTTCGTTTACTACCTAGTTAAAACCTTCCACATTTTGGTATATTGTATTTTCAATAAAATTTGAAATTCTTGCGTTCTTATTTTTTATAGATTCTATTCATGATTAATTTAATTATTAATTAATTATTATTTTATTTATAATTCAATTCTTTTTAAGTTAAAAAATCATTAATGAAAAACTTAAGTATTTTCATTCGCCGCATATTTTAGGGTATATTGAACGTTAAACTTATATATTTATTTTATGATTAGAACGTAAAAAACAATTGCCACTACAAAGTTCAATCCAAATTGCAGTGCTTGAAATGTCTAATAATACTTCGCTGAAAAAATGTGAAATAACTTTAAAATTTACACAAGAAAATAACAGTTCTTATTTGAAATATGCAAACATTTTGTATCTAAATTGCATACCTAGCGCCTTGAATTAGTTTTTTTAAAATAATGTTAATTTTAAAATATGATGTTTACAGATATCTTCTTTGTGTAAATTAATTTTTTGCATATCGGGAAGTACGAAACAATTAATAAATTACCTTCAGATAGTGAATTTTACATTCAGCTGCAAAATATAAAAAAATATTAATTATAACCAGGCTTAAATATTCTGAACAGCCTATTGTAAAATTTATTATTACAAAAAGGCCCAGATGCATATCAATTCGTATTAAAATAAAATCGAAACTTTACAAAACAATTTGAAGGTCACACATCCACATAAACCGTTGTTATATTTTAATAGCCAATTGACCTTTACGCCTAATCATTGCCAACATAACCATATGTAAATTCCCTGACATTTACACCGCGCTCTCCATCAATTTATACTTCCTAAAAGCGCATGAATGGTGTAATCTTCAATCTTCACCGACGCTGGGGGGAAATTTACGATCTCAATTATGAAAAGTAAGGTTCACAGGTGCGCCGACTTCCGTGCGAAAGTCGGGCCATCCAATATGGCGGCCTAATAACTTATCAGTTTCTAATTCGGTGTAGCCTTTCTCATTAACAATTACTGGTGTAAACACGGTACACGTGAGGGGAAAAATGTCTCTGCATTGTTGTTTAATGAGGTAAAGCTGTACGGGGTTAGGCGTTAGCGTTGTTTACCGGCCTGTAGTAGTTCAGTGTTTAAATGAATGGAAGTGAGTGGAGAGTTTAGGCAATGAGTAAGGAATATGTTTCATACAGTTGTTGTTTGCCTGTCTGTCAGTAACCAAACGTTTTTATAAGCTCAAATTGTCTATAAACGTACCTCAAATGATTTATTTGACTCAATATCAGCAGAGTAGTAGGTACAGGAATTCTGTATGTTTTATTGTCCGAGAGAAGCGAAGTTTCTATTTCATTTCGACCTTTTGGTATTTGGTTTGTGTCTTAATTCGTTTGTACGTTTGTTTGTTTATGTTACGCAGTTTTGGCGAAACACATTAACCGATTGTTTTGAAATTCGATACGGAGGTACCTTTTATGAAGCCCGAACGAAATATGTTTAAGACTTTTTTCCATTCGTTTCCGTTTCAAGATGTCGATCTCTGATTTATAATATTGATTATACGCAGTTTTAGCCGAACTCACTGAGCGATTGTTTTGAAATTTTATGCAAAGTTAACTCGTATTTTGCCCAAATGTCGTGTTTGTAAGATTTGTCCCCATTTATTTCTGTTTCAAGATGGCGGCCTCTGATTTAACTATGACGAGTGAACGAAATTTTAAACGCATTGGCCGATTGTTTTAAAATTTGGTACCAAGGTACCTTGTATAAAGCTCGAATGGCGTTTATGTAAAATTTCTTTCTATTCATCTCCGTTTCAAGATGGCGGTATGTGATACGATAAGGAGTGCACGCAGTTTTAGCCAAACGCACTGACTGATTGTTTTCAAATTTCAATGAATGGTACCTTGCATAAAGTCCAAACAACATATGGGTACGATTTTCCTATATTTATTTCTGTTTCAAGATGGCGGCCTCTGATTTAACAAAAGCGAGTGAATGCAATTTTAACTAAACTCATTGGCCGATTGTTTTGAAATTTGGTACGAAGGCACCTTGTTTACCCGAAAGACGAATGTGTAAAATTTTTTACATTCACTTCCGTTTTAAGACAGCGGGCTCTGATTCAACGATAGTTGCTCCTTATTTCCTCTATAGAAATCCTAACGGAAATTATAAACGGCAAATCCTGTCAAAATTTTACCACTTCATGGGAAAAGACCACAGAATTTCCAATTAATTTAGTTCAGAAATATTTTTCGTAGGTATTTCGGTTACCGGTTAAATTGGCGAAAAAAATTACATGCGCTGTTGTGAAGCTCTGTATTTTAATTAAGAATATACAACTGTTCTTTGAACTATTGGTTTTTATAATATCTCACACCGTTTGTTCTAGACCTAATTAGTTTTGCTCAATAATTCTGTGAAACAATAATAAACAGCAGTAAAAATACAATTTCTTTTTTTAATACAAACACCTTGATGTCACATTGGCCTAACTTTGCTTTAAAAAAAAACTTTTTTTATTGGCCTAAGATTAGAAAGTACGAGAAGGTTTCATTTTGCGTATTTCTATTTGCTAAAGAAAACTCGAGACCCGTCACTGGACCAGCAAAAGACATAAAGGCCTAGAGAACAAGAGGGGACAGAATGACGAAACTCGTGGGAAAAATATCTCAAGAGGATGGATACTCACTCCACTATGCAAAATTATTAACTTTGCTCTATTAAACTTATATATATATATATATATATATATATATATATATATATATATATATATATATATATATATATATAGTCTATAGATTAACGCAACTATGTTGCTGGATTGGAATTTAATATCTATATTTAATGTCATTGTTTAGTTTACTCGATTCTATTGAACTTTTTGTGTTTTATGCTTGGATTTGCTAAAGAAGTGCGATTTTATTTGTACATTATTCGACTCTATTGATCATTTTTGCGTTTTATCCTTGGATTTGCTAAAGAAATACGATTTTATTTCTATATTATTCGATTCTACTGATTTGTTTGCATTTTATCCTTGTATTTACTAAAGAAGTACGATTTGATTTGTATATTGTTCTATTCTATTGATCTTTTTTTGTTTTATACTTGTATTTGTTAAAGAAGTACAATTTGATTTGCACATGACTCCCTTAAAATTGTGTTTATTGTTTTAGTTCTCTAATTTGATTTCACTAAATAATTATAATTTGAAGTAGTTTGATTCTGACAACAGAGAAAATTAATATTCATTTTTTGCATTTACCGGGATGATAGCAGTTAATTAGTTAGTAGTTTGGAAGATAATAGCAGTTAAATTATGGTAGTTTAGAAGATTATAGTTTTTGGTAATGAATAGAACCTTTTGATTAAATTTGTTATTTGAGAATATTTTACCCATATAAAAAAACTTTCTGAAGATTTAAAGGCGAAAACATTCATGTACAAGTATTTGGGCTAATTTATTTTGAACGTTATCGAATAAAAAGCGAAAATAACAAATATATTTTATTGATATTTTGGCGTATTATTGGAACAACAAAACACAAAAAAGTTAACAATTTAATCGTACATAAATAAAAAAGACAAAAAAACATTTTTAAAGGCGAAATGAACTTTTTAATTAAATAATTTATATATCCAAAAATTATTCGAAATTCTAAATTAAGTAACTTAGTCTCAAATTATACAAAGAAATCTTGAATAGCTAAGTATTTAATTGTAAAATTTCTTAAATCGATTATTTTAAGAATCATAATATTTTAAATTTAATTTGAGGATTTAAAATTTGTTTTTATTGTAAGTAAAATTGTTAGATCCAAGTAGGCTACTTAATCTGCTAACGCCTAACATTCCCAGCCTTACCAGCACTGCCACAAAACACGCTAACGCCTGACGCTTTCAGCTTTACAGCCGGCTTACACCTGTAAATGACCTTATCGGGTTTCCACAAACAAAACATAAATCAGAATCACGCGTCACTTTTTTTATATTAATTGTTTAATAAAAAACAAACGTTGCCGGCGCAAGTTTTATCTGGCGTTAGGTTGGCGCTACTGTTTCTCTAAACTCTTTATCAGGCGGGGGCTCGTTGACAGATGAATTATGAGCTAATTAGTTAAAAAATTAAAACATTTAAAAAAATGCTCGCTAATGAAATTAGTGGAGGTGGGTAATACGTGGGTTCCACTAAAATAGCAGTTAGGATATTTTACATAGCCTTTTTTTGAGTTATATATTCACAGCATAACAGAATAAAACGGAGAATAATAATACGCTACATAACACTATGTTTGTTTTAACAGACTACAGCTTAACAACTGCAACATAACTGTTAATAAGTAATAATAATTGCTGAAAACAATGATTCCAAACATAACAGCTTACAGAGTAAGGCCTAAATAGTTTGTTGCTCATAAGAATGTCATGCGTGACACGCTATGTACAATTTAAAAGAATAACAAATCAATGCTTACCAGTTCTAACAGCACAATAGTTTGTCGCTTGTAAATTCGCTACATTATTATTTTAGAGTACTTTTTAAAAAATTAAGTTTTTTTCTGCATCACCGTTTAACCCAACAACCGTGTCAGTTAGGTTTGAGTACTCTTTTTAAAAAAATAAATAAAGGTTTTTTTAATGCTTCACCGTGTTAGGCCTAACAACCATATTAGTTTGCTAATGAAGTATTCTGTAAAAAAATATAATGATTTTTCACGCATCAATATGTTAGGCCTAACAACCGTGTCAGGATATGTAGTACTCTTTAAAAAAATATAAAGGTTTTTTCACGCATCACCGTGTTAGTTAAGTTATGGAGTACTCTTTAAAAAATATATAAAGCTTTTTCCATGCATAACAGTATTAGGCCCAACAACCGTGTCAGTTAGGTTATGGAGTACTCTTTTGAAAAAAATAAATAAAGGTTCTTTTAATGCATCACCGTGTTAGGCCTAACAACTATGTTAGTTAGCTTATGGAGTATTCTTTAAAAAAATATAAAGATTTATCACGCATCACTATGTTAGGCCTGACAACCGTGACAGTTAAGGTTTGGATACTCTTTAAAAAAATAAAGGTTTTTTTCACACATCACAATCATAGGTCCAACAATCATATCAGTTAGGATATGTAATATTCTTTAAAAAAATATAATTTTTTTTCCACATCACCGTGTTGGCCTAATAACCGTGTCAGTTAATATACTTAGTATTCTTTTAAAAAATTTAAAGGTTTTTTCACACATCACCGTGATAGGCCTAACAACCGTGTCAGTTAGGATATGCAGTATTCTTTAAAAAAATATAAAGGTTTTTTTATGCATCACCGTGTTTGGCCTATCAACCGTGACAGTTAGGATACGTAGCCAAATAATCTTTAAAAAAATATAAGGTTTTTTCACGCATCACCGTGTTAGGCCTAACAACCGTGTCACTTAGGTTATGCACTATTCTTTTAAAAAATGGGTTTGCTATCATCCAAACCCGTGTTAGACGTATTTTTATTATTTTACTGATCTGTAGATCAGTAAAACAATTATTATTATTTTAATATATGACGTTTTGAGAAAAAAACAAATCTTCACACAATGAATACCACAGCTTGAATATTCGATGCTAAAAAAATCGATTTGCAGTGTCTACAGAAACAATAACGTTATTGTGTAGCCATTAAAAATTCGTACAGCCGCCAGAGCATTAGAAATAAATTCGTTGCATAACAGTGTAACAATTCGTAAATGACAGACGCTAAAACCAAGCTGTGAACAGTAACAAATTCATTACGTAGGCCTAACATTTCCCACAGCATAACAGTGCACTGATAGTAAATTCACTGCATTATTGCAGCTAACTGCGTAATAACTGCAAAACAACAGATTCACAATGCTAAATGTTCTATGCGGAAACGTTCTAACGTTAATAGCGTAGGCTATATCTTTATGTAACAATTATCTCATCATGGCAGTTTGTTGCTAATAAATTCTTTATATAAACTGTGTGCATTGTAGCAAAAACAGAATAACATAAAAATACGAGATTATGTCCGAACTAGTAATATCGTTACGTAGCAATTATCACATCATAACAATTCGATGCTAATAAATTCACTGCCTAACTTGTGTACTGTAGAAATAACAGAATAACATAACAATGCGGGAATACGTCCAAAACTGCTAATAGCCTATATCGTTATGTAACAATTGCACATCATGACAATCTTTATATAACTGTGTACACTGTAGCAACAACAGAATAACAGACTAGCATAACAACGCATTACCTAACAATACCCTTAAACGGCGGAACCTTATCCTAAAAGTTTGTGAAGTGATTGCATTAACAGAATAAAAAAAAGACTTGTTTGATCTTTAGTAGGCTATAGTAGGCTTTCATAAAGCCTGTTAATCGTAAGGTCATTTTTCATGGGAAAATATTCATATTTTGTTTACCGTAAATCTTCAAACTGGAACAAAAATTTTGAATTAAATAAAAAAATAATTTTTTTTTCGAATTTTCTTTCCTCTAATGATTTTCTTTTATTTAAAAATTCATGAAGAATCGAAATTAGAATTATTAGGGAAATAAGTTTGGAAATGTGCAAAATGTGCAGTTTGGAAAGGTTTGAGCGAAATTTGATAGACATCGTTTATTAAAAAGTCTATTTAGATAAAAAAAGATTATTTTTAATTTTTAATAGTACGGGCGAAACTTGTTTGCCATTTTAAGTGGTCTTAGCTAGTTGTTAATAATGGTAGTATTGTTCATTAAAAATTCCTTTGATCTCGAGATCTATTTGAATACTAAACATAGAAACATAGAAACACTTTTTTTTATTTTTAACTCATTTGAAAATAGATATTTCTTCAAAATTTAAAAACAGAGTTTTCATTTGATCACCATCACTGTGAATGTAACTCATACTGTGAGAAAATAAAAGATGTATCCGATGCTAAAATCTACAGAGTAAATATCCTCAAATTATTTCAAAACCAGAAATAGGATCAGTGGGAAACGGATTTTACATATTTCACGGCAATCCTGAAGTCAACCCCCCAACCCTCTGTATCAGTGCGTGTCTAAACTCAAACACGGAATTACGTTTCTAAACAGGTTTCGGACGGTCACGGCTGTTTAACCGCGTTGTATAAGGGAGCGCAGTGACCATGGGAAAATCATAGTTTCCGGAAATATGTAAAGTCTTGATTATTATAATAGTGGTCACTTGGGGCGAGGGGTGGTATATGGGGCGACAATAATAAATCCGTCAAAAGCCAGGTGAACCCGTATCTTGGGATTCCATAGATATGAAAATACAAGGCGTTTTATTTAGCGTTGCTTAATCGTAAAAGTTGAAAATGTATATATATATATATATATATATATATATATATATATATATATATATATATATATATATATATATATATATATATATATATATATATATATATAGGCCTGTAGCTATAGCCTATTGTCTACAATACCATAGCATATTTTTGTCTTCTACGACCTCCTTCATCCTTTTATCTCTGTGTTTTTTTCCACCATTATTTTCTTCTGCCGTCAAATCTTCCCCACTCTTTACCCTTCGTTTATTCTTCTCATATTTTAATTACTCTACGTTTTAGTTTACCATTTAAATTCTTTCTTGGTCAATAAATATTTACCGTTTCTGTTTTTTAAATAATTTTATGTAGTAGCATTAAAATTACAAGGCATAAAACATAAACATTTCGTGCTCTAGAAAAGTCATCATGATTTTTTTTTCTGAAACACAAGATAAAAATTAGTAATGAATGCGACCCTTTGTAAAAAAAAAAACACCAAAGCATACTTTGTAAAAACAAATTTTAACCGCTTCCGTTTTCTTTCCGAACATTAAAAAAGAAACAAGTATTATTATGACGTTATACTTCCTCACGTTTTGTGATAAGACAGTTTAACAGTTAAAGTCAGTGTTGTAATTTTGAAACTTACCGTTTCGACACTAGAGGCACGTACGAACGTTGTCCACGTTGCTTTAATTAATATCCAGCCAGGAGACGGTGCAGATGAGGACAATGTCCTGCGCGAAGGATGTTTACAGCCCGGTTAAGGACCTTGGCGAAGTAAATCACTTCTGCTGCACTTTACGGGCAATAAACCCCTTCCACCCCACGAAGCTACGGTGCTGCAGAATCTTTCATTATCAGCTGTTAGTAAATGCCTTTCTTTCTCAGATGAAAGTAAATTAATGTGACGTATCACCCTATACTTAGATTGTCTATATTGATATTCCTGTCAAAATTTTGGGAAAGGTAAATATAGCCTCAAGTTTTAGATGGGTAAAACATTCGATCGAAATTTATTCGTCAAATTCTGAAGAATTTTATTTTATAATTGGTCTGTTGTAAATGTACAATATGTAGTATACATATTTAGTCTACTTTGCAAATTGATTATTCATATTACAATTTTTTTCTTATTCATTTAATTTCCCCCCAAAATCTGCCTTGCAAGCTATCGAAAAATCAGGAAAACCTATTTAATTTGTAACAATATTTCATAGTTTTTTTCTTATTTTATCGAAAATGTAATTTTTTTAACGCTACAATGAGTTAATTTCAGCAAAATCTGATAAATCAATTTCTACAAATTTGGCCAGATTTATGGGTTTTTTTGAACAAGCTCGTGAACAGTAATTTTGAAGCATGTAGCACTCCGTGAATTTGTTTGAATGTTTAAGAAACATTTCATTAAATTTTTAAAGTCGATTCTGAAAAAACATATTTTGTAAATTTTTAAGGTATTGTAGTAATAACCTAGAAATAAAATAATAAGTATTGTTTTCTTATATTTTTTCAGTCTTCAGTAATATTTACATTAACACAATGGATTGTTTAATAAATATTATTTTATTTTAATTTAGCCTCTACTAACTATGATTATTCTTAAATCTCGGTTTATTGTTTCGAAAACCATATATATTTTTATTCACAGTTATAATCACAAATAAAAGATAAATTTTAATAAAATAAAGGATATTGTTCTTTTACAATTAATTCGAAATATAATAATTAGTAATTTAAAAACTTTCTCCTTACTTACTCACAATTAAAATATATTGCCCATATTATCTTCTATTACAACTCAGCTTACTTGGGGTTACATTAAATTTACCATTGAAATTCCATTTCAAACAATATATTTCTTGTTAGGCTCCAATTTTATTTCTTCGAAAGTTATAAAATAAAGATTTTTTAAACTTTATTATCTCTCTTGTTTTGATACTATTTCAAGCTCAACTGACATTATTTTCTTTTATAATTTTTTTTTAAGTTATAACCTTATGTCTTTTGTGATTCATTTCTCTTTGCATTAATTACAGTTTTACTGGTTTATCTATGGTCTTAACTTATATCATCTAGTAATTTATGTTTTAAAGAAAACAAACTGATAACATTTTTTTATAATTCTGAGTAATAAAATTTATCTGGTTCGACTTTAAAAATCATTACGTTGTATTAACAAAAAATATTGTTGCATTTATACCTGCATATTACATTTTTTGATTTAAGTAATTTTTTTTAGTCTCCGGTAACTTTACATATAAATAACCACGAGAAAAATTTTTTTTCCGGTTTATATGTTGAAAAAATGATGGTTTTATCGAAATCTAAAATTTCTCTAGAGGCAAATTCATATTAGTGAAAACATTTACATAAATATACTAATTTTTTAAGGAGAAAGTTTAAATTTAAATTAGCATCGGTCGGGAATTGACAAGCGGCTACGTTAATGTAACAGCAAGTTATTAGCACATGTTAACTATAAGAGAATACAGGCTACGATGGTATATTTTTCCGTGCTATTAAGCATGCTGTAAGGGGGGAGGGAAATAGCTCAGAAGATTATCAGAATGCGTTAATTGCTAGCGTAGTCGTGTTTGTGTTACTAATTGTTTGATGGGCGATGAAAAAAAATGTACGTTATATTATCTTCTATAGAAATAATAAATGTTCATTCCCTACTACACAATAATGTGTAATTGCAGGGAAAATTCACATGAAAATTTATTAGATCAAGATAAAAATTTGAGTGTGAAGAAAATCTTCATACACTAATATTTTAAACATTTAAATCAGACTGAAAATACGAAAATGAACCCTAACCGCCGTCAAATTAAATTTCTTAATTTCCACGTCATTTGAAAATTTTAACTGCTAATTTATGCAATTTTTAACTCTGACTACGATGGCAAAATTTTATTTAAAAAGAAATCATTTAAGAATAAAAACGTTATGAAATTTTAAAGTTTTGAAATGGCGGCCACTTTCAAACTGACGAACGAATTTTGTTGGTTAACTTACTTGTTTAAACAATTGCGAAAATTTATTTTTGCAAAGTTTGAATCGTTTTAACATTGCGAACGTAAGCGTGCTAACACGCGCGCACATAGTCAGACATCCCTGAGTCAAAAAATGTAGTTTTCACTTGGACACTACTGTAAACGTCTGTATTTGACTTTAACTTATGTAATTAAAAGGTTTCAATAAAATATGGAACGTTGGAATGCGGTGTCCTGCATTAAATATCGGAATCCACATTAATAATGTTGGTTTGCCGTCGAAACAAACTCTTAAAGGTCAACAAAAATTGGGTTTTCTTAAAATTGACGAACAATTTTAAACCAACGTATTATTCTGAAACAAAAGTACGGTTTACCACCTCACAGAAAATCTTTACAATAACAAGTAACAAAAACACATAAATTCATAAAAAAATTGTTTAAATAATTTCGTCACATTCTAATCAAATATTGATCATAAAAAGCCGATTTACCCTTAAACGTAAATATATTTTGTTTCAAATTTTTTACTCTGTTTTGAGTTACGAATCTTAATTTGCTTTCAACAAAATACAGCACATTTTTAAAAACACATTACGTTTCAATTTCTTAACTTCCTGGTTTCCAAAGCGCATTTATTGAAAAATAATTTATTTTGTAAATATTATGTAATAATTTCGAATTAATTATTTATATTTTTCAAATAACACTGATCCATTTTGCTCTAAATAAATTGTTGTGATTTAGAAAATTTTACGAAAAACTAAATTTGATCGGTTCTTGGACGTTAAGCGCCCAAAGCGAAGTACATAAACGTTATTACGGGACGCCGGATCCCCAGGGACCACCCTTACATTCCTCGCTAAATATCCTGCACGACAATGAAGGCACTAAATCCTTGGTCCTTTGTCCTTCGTCTCTTCACTCTTTATTAACACGCTGGTGATCGTAAAGTTTTATCCTAATTGTTGTGTTTGCACAAAGTCGGATTTACGGCCCGATGCCGCCATATTATTTTGCACGGATTAAAACGTGCACTAACTTTCTCATTTCGTAAACTATTTTAACATGTTTATCATATTTATTTATTAAACTAGCTGTTACCCGTTGCGGCTTTGCCTGCAATTATAATATAGGCAATAAAATTTATAGTCGATTTTCAAAATCAGAATAGGTCATTTCATTTTAATATATGTTAAATAAATTAAATGTAAATGTAAATATACTATTTACAA
Source organism: Callitettix versicolor (assembly GCA_022606455.1). Taxonomy (NCBI): domain Eukaryota; kingdom Metazoa; phylum Arthropoda; class Insecta; order Hemiptera; family Cercopidae; genus Callitettix; species Callitettix versicolor. Next base: position 63,263,119 of record CM040190.1, on the reverse strand, counting down.
TATTATACGATTTATGGTTTTCGCCAAGAAATATACATTTTGCTACTCGATACTCTAAAACAGGGTCCTGTCATATTTTAATAAAATACAGTATTATTAAAAGTCACTATTATTCAATTAAACTGGAATAGTATTGTATTTATCTCAGGTACCTAAACCGTGTTCATACCAAATTTAATCTCAATTGGTCCAGTAGTTAAAGTGTGATTGAATAACAAACAAATAAACAAAAACAAACTTTCAGAAAAATAATATGATTACCTGTTACCCGTCACGGCTTTTCCCGCAATCGTAATATACATTAAAGATCACGCATGACCGTGTTAGGACCAACAACCGTGTCAGTTAGGTTATGGTGTATTTCTTTTTTAAAATGAAGGTTTTTAACACACCACCGTGTTAGTTAAGTTATGGAGTACTCTTTAAAAAAAATTAAGGCTTTTTCCCTGCATCATCGTATTATGCCCAACAACCGTGCCAGTTAGGTTCTTTTTTTTTAATAAATAAAGGTTTTTTTAATACATCACCGCGTTAGGCGTAACAACCATGTTAGTTAACTTATGGAGTATTCTTTAAAAGAAATCTAAACATTTTTCACGCATCACCATGTTAGGTTTAACAAACGTGTCAGTTAAGGTTTGGAGTACTCTTAAAAAAAAATAACGGTTTTTTTCACGCATCACAATGTTAGACTTAACAACCGTGTCAGTTAAAGTTTGGAGTACTCTTTAAAAAAATAACGGTTTTTTCACACATCGCCATGATTGGCCCAACAACCATGTCAGTTATGATATGTGGTATTCTTTAAAAAAATATAAAGGTTTTTTTACGCACCACCGTGTCAGTTAGGATATGTAGCCTAGTATTCTTTAAAAAAAATATAAAGGTTTTTTCACATATCACCGTGTTAGGCCTAACAACAGTGTCAATTAGGTTATGTAGTAATATTTAAAAAAATATAAAGGTTTTTCACGCATCAGTGTGTTAGGCCTAACAACCGTGTTAGTTAAGTTATGGAGTACTCTTTCAAAAAAATATAACAGTTTTTTTCATGCGTCACCTTATTAGGCCCAACAACCGTGTCAATTAGGTTATAAGTACTATTTAAAAAAAAATTAATAAAGGTTTTTTTAATGGATGACAGTGTTAGGTATAACAACCATGTTAGTTAGCTTATGGAGTATTCTTTTAAAAAAATATAAAGTATTTTTCACGCATTACCATGTTAGACCTATCAACCGTGTCAGTTAAGGTTTTCAGTACTATTTAAAAAAAATAAAGTTTTTTCACACACTACCGTGATAGGCCCAACAACCGTGTCAGTTAGGATATGTAGTAGTCTTTAAAAAATATAAAGGTTTTTCACGCATCACCGTGTTAGGCCTAACAACCGTGTCAATTAGGTTATGTAGTATTCTTTAAAAATTAAAGTTTTCCTTCACACATCACCGTGATAGGCTCAACATCAGTATCAGTTATGTTATGTAGTATTCTTTAAAAAGTTTTTAATTCCATCTTCGTAAAAGTTCTCGGGCGTTCATTGAGCCATTGAGCACGAAGGATTGAGCCCTGCCACCGCAGAATCGTTCGAAACGCTGGCCTCCAGCGCGCCTCTTTGAGTGGCCCAAACAGGTGATAGTCGCAGGGTGATAAGTCTGGACTGTATGGGGATGTTTCATTGGTTCCCAGCCAATTTGATCGAGTTTAAGCCTCGTAGCGTTCGCCGAATGTGGTCGGGCATTATCGTGAAGAAGAATGACGTTTCTCGCCGGTTTAGATTTCCTTTTCCTACGAAAAGACTGTTTTGCGGCCTCTAAAACATCGCAATAATATTGTGCATTTATTGTGCGTCGTTGATGGAGGAAATCGACGTGAAAGGCGCCTTGATTGTCGAAAATACAGTGGCCATTACCTTCCCGGCCGACGATCGTGATTTGGCCTTCAGAGGCGCCCTCTCTCCCCTCTTCCGCCACTCCATACTTGCCTGTTTCGACTCAGGAGTGTAATGGTGAACCCATGTTTCGTCACAGGTGACAATCTGGTTTTAATAATGCCTCACCATCTCGTTCAAATTGGGTCAATAGTCGCTGGCAAATCTCAAACGATTCCGTTTGTGAACGTCGGTCAAAATTCGTGGAACGCACTTTGCAGATACTTTGCTGAGTTTCAGGTTTGATGTAACGATTTTTTGAACGCTACCATAGCTCAACTGGAGTTCATCTGCAATAAATCGCAGCGATATACGTCTGTCTTCGTCCAGGAGCTTCCGAACAGCATCAATGTTTTCGTCCGTGACGGAAGAGGTCGGGCGACGATCATGGCTGAGGTTTTTACTGCTTCCCGTCCTTCGGCGAATTCCTTGTGCCAAGCAAAAAAACGCGAGCTCTTGACAGGGTCCTGTCCCGTATTGAGCCGTCAATCTACGAAAGATTTCAGTCGGATTGACCCCTCCTTGGCCAAAAACTTAATAATAATTATCTGCTCCACGGAAACGTGCACTTCACTCTCACTCATTGTATAGTTTTATACTGAAGGGTCCGAACGGAAATGTTGCCCGTCTACGCCCGTCCCAAACCTCCCAGGCTACCTGAAACCCCACCCTTTAGAGTTCAATGTCCAACGGAAAAGTTTTTAGAAAGTCAGTCTCGTTTATATTTGATCAACCCTCGTATTTGAGTCAAATCATAATCTACTTCTGTTCTAAATTTTGAATCAAATCGGACTAAAATTGTAAATTTGAGCGTGCTAAACACACACACACACACACACACACACACACACACACATATATATATATATATATATATATATATATATATATATATCTTAATATATAAAAGAAGAAGTCGTGACTGACTGATTCATAATCAACGCAGAGCCAAAACTATTTTAGCTAGCTACTTGAATTTTTCAGGGTATATTTATGTTACCATATAGGGGTGCACTAAAAAAAGATTTTTCAAAAATTAATTTTAACGCCATTAAACTACTTACCCAGTCCAGTCTGACCTTCTTAAAACGTAACCGTGTCAATTAGGTTATGTAGTTTTCTAAAATAAAATGAAGGTTTTTTTTCACACATCACCATGATTGGCCCAACAAACGTGTCAGTTGGGATATGTAGTAGTCTTTAAAAAAATATAAAGGTTTTTTCACGTATCACTGTGATAGGCCCAACAACTGTGTCAGGATATATAGTAGGCTATTTTTTAAAAAATGTAAATGTTTTTTCACGCATCACCTTGTTAGGCCTAACAACCGTGACAGTTTGGTTATGCTGTATTCTTTTAAAAAATTGGTTACTTATCACCCAAAACCCGTGTTAGACGTATTTTTATTGTTTTACCGATTTACAACACGTTACTGATTTTCGCCGGGTAGCAATTTTGAGGTTATGTTGGTCACTTTTATTTTCGATTTTATCGTACTTCTCGTGCATTCATATTTTGTATTCTTGCTTTTGGGCACATAATAAAGCATTTTAGTAACAAAAATATCGAAAAATAAGGATATGCTTCACTGCATGTTTACCATAATGTAATTACATAAATATATATACTATCTTACAATTGGCATTCTGTGTATTGATTTTTTTACATTTAATATTGAAAATTCAACACAAAGTAACAAATTAAAGTCAGTTTTGAAAAAAATTTCAACTAAAATATGAAAATGTTACATTAAAAACAATAATTTTGCAATAAATAAAACACAGATTAAGATTCTTAAAATAGGATTGAATCTATGTTTATCTGAGGTACCTAAATCACATGTCCAGTAAATAACTACAGTTAACAGATGTTACAAAACTAAAAACTGATAATTATTTTGGGCTGGGTAAGTAGTATAATGACGTTTTGTAAAACGGGAATAGGCCTATATGTATCTCTGATACTTAAACCATATACGTACCAAATTTCATCTCAATTGGTCTAGTGGTTAAAGCGTGATTGAATAACAAACAAACAAACAAACAAACAAACAAACAAACAAACAAATAAACAAACAAACAAACAAACACACAAAAGAACCTAACTGGCACGGTTGTTGGGCATAATACGATGATGCAGGGAAAAAGCCTTAATTTTTTTTAAAGAGTACTCCATAACTTAACTAACACGGTGGTGTGTTAAAAACCTTCATTTTAAAAAAGAAATACACCATAACCTAACTGACACGGTTGTTGGTCCTAACACGGTCATGCGAGCCAAAACTATTTTTTAGCTAGCTACTTGAATTTTTCAGGTATATTTATGTTACCTATATAGCTAGTGCACTGAAAAAAGACATTTTTTCTAAAAAAATTAATTTTAACGCCATTAAACTACTTACCCAGTCCAAATTTAATAATCAACGTACAGCCTATTATTGTTAGAGACTTGAAAATTTCAGGGTACCTTCTTAAAACAATGTCGAGTTGCACTGAGAAAAGATTTTGCAAAAATTTGATTTAAACGCCATTAAAACTACTTACTCAGTTCAACTTTAATGATTAACGTACAGCCGAGACTATAATAGCTAAAGATTTGAAATTTTCAGGGTTACCACCACATGTAAGGGTGCACTGAAAAACGATTTTCCAGTATTAAACCCCTAACGTAAAAATGAGGTACAACAATTTTAATTGGAAAAAATATGTTTTTCGTCTGACCTTCTTAAAACGTAACATAGTCACTCTTAAATATAAATAATGAAATATATTTTTCACTATTTCCCAAAACTCGTCCCCTAAAGAGATTGAAAGGGGGTAGAAAATTTTAGAAAGAGGTATAAAAAAGAGTGTTTTCATTGGAGAAAAATATTTTGAATCGGTTTTTCTTTAAAAGTAAACAAAATATTCTAAAGCAAAAATTATGATACATGTAATTCAGCATTTCCCCCCCTGAATTCATCCCCTAAAAGGACAAAAACATAAAAAAAGTATAAATGTTTGTATTGGAGAAAAATATTTGTAATCATATTTTTCTTGAATTCGAATGGAAAAAGTTTGAAGACAATAAAACATCATATCCAGGTTATAATATTTTTTCGGATAATCACGAGTTCAGATGATCACGCTTTTATTAATATATTTTTTTATGTTTCTAAATTATTACGTTACTGAAACAGTTTAAGTTTCGTGGGCGAAGCCGCGAAGGGTAATGATAGTATATATATAAAACCTTAGCAGCAACTCAGATTGATCTAGTGTTCAGGATCGGTGATCATTTCAAGGTTTCGCGACCCAGTCATATCACGATGGCCGTTCCAATAACTCATTTTCCGATGAAATGTAATAATAATCTATAAAAGTCAAAAAAGGTTTTTAATGTACGACAAATGTATAATCGATAGTATTCACTAAGGGAACAGTGAGTGTGTTGTTGAATCTATTCGAGGCAGTCATTAAACGAACAGCAACCAATCCACGGCCAGAACATTCGACGCCGTTTAGCATAAACCTTCTTCATCCCTTATACGGGACGTCCTGACCGGTCTAGCGACTTAGGGGATCATATATTCATGGCGGGCTTCAATGCAATGATTAATGGATAAAAGTGGTCATCAATGGTCATCCATTGGGGTGGAAACTACCCTTAGAGCAGCGCTTTATTATTTAAATGCAAGAGTATGTTTGCTTTACGTTAGATCGGTCGTTTTACTTACCCAGCTCCGAGTGTATTTATGTTTTCTTGTGTTTTAACCAGGGATGTTTAGGTATTTGCGCGGACCTTAACACAAGTTAGGGGTGAACTATAAATAACAAGTAATATAAAAAAATTAAAGTCAATTTCTATTTAGGTCATGCACTTTCATCACGTCAGCGAGACAGCTGCGTGCTGCGATTCTAAAACCAACATAGGTATTACTTAAATCAAATCCTATTTTACAGTCTGTACAAATATTCGATATTAATATTTGACAAACAACTGTATTAACATCAAGTGTCATCCACTGCAAGTTTTAAAAAAGGTATTTGAACTTAAGGGGATGAATAGAAAGTATTTTATTAACGTATATATATATATATATATATATATATATATATATATATATATATATATATATATATATAGAGAGAGAGAGAGAGAGAGAGAGAGAGAGAGAGAGAGAGAGAGAGTAGGGAGAGTAGGAATTGAAAAATATAACGAAAAATCGCAGATTTTTTAATTTTTTAACGAAAATATATTTCGTCACAGAACTATAAAACCTCTCGTCAGTAGACATATAGTGTTTGTTAGGTAAGACAATTTAAACACTCTGAATATAAAGGTAGGGCTGAGTGGCCACCAAATGCAGAGCGGAGTTGAGCGGAGCGAAGCGAACTACGCATTCAAAACCAAACATTATTTTTTTGATATCAGTGCAGCAACTGAAAGCGAAACATACATAAAAAATAATAGGTTCGGTTTGGAATGTGTAGTCTGCTCCGCTCAGCTCTGCATTTGGTAGCCACTAGAGCTAATGCGTTTTTATACTAGAAGAAATATTTTAACTTAGTTGCTTAGTGAACGGTGAATTACATATTTTGTTCTAATATTTTAAGAATGTCAAAGTACCAAAAATTAAATTTCAGAAACAACTTAAAACAACCTGTCATTAATTGGCCTCAGATAGAATTCAAAAATTAATTACAATGTTTCATTTCAAAATATTAATTTCGATTCTAAACGCAGAAAAATAAAACAATTATAGTAAAATATCTCTATAGAAGATCACTTTATAACGGACATCTCTCTATAACGGCGAAATGTGCTGATCCCTTCCCATTCATAGTAAATACACGCATTGTAACTTTCTCTATTGAGGCCAATAAAATTCTATGATTCTCTCTCCACACACTTCCTACTCTTCTACCCTATTGCTCAAAATGCCAACACATCAATCACTCGATTGAATGTTAAAGCAGTGCGTATTGCGTCAAATGATTCTAGAGTTGTGTGACTAGTACATTTTACAAGTAGTGCGTTACTTCTTTATACCTTTACAGTACAGCGTAATCGCCGTTTAAATAGAAATTTTATCGTTAGATGTAACGGTTGGAGTTTTGCGTGAGTTACAGAAAGGTGTGAAGCAAGCAGATGTTTGCCGACATTTTAATTTAGGTAGTTCTTTTGTTTTGATATTGAAAAATAAAAATAAAATAAAGAAGGCCCATAATGAAGAGAATAGCTTCAAGAAAAATCGAAAGACAGAATTTGAAGAGATCACTGAAGCGGTTCTGTACTAGTTTCGGCAATTATTATCTTTTTATCACAATCAAAATATTTTCAATACATCAAATGTTTCCTTTATTAGTAAATTTCCATTGAAAATGAACAACACGTGTGACGTAAGAATACGATCGATGTACATTTCACCATTTTGGGCTAATTATCAACTTAATGGCTGCTGAAAAGCTCATTTATGTAAATTCGTTAATAAAGCATGCCCTTTGCACTCTGCTACCAAATCCACCCCGGATTCTGCTGGCACTAAAATAACAGAATATGAAAAACGTCCGACCGTCGAACCAAAATAGAATTACGAGCTGGACTCCCCAAGAACAAGGGATCAACCGTTTATTTGTGCATTTCTGGAGAGCGAGTAAATCCACGTTTACAACTGAGGGCAGTTTGATAAATAGAGGCTTTGCAGAGGGTAGGGGGTTGTTTATTAGCATACCCTCCCTTTGTCCCGTGTGGTCAGGCTGAATAGCCAACGTTTAACTCACTCGCACAAAGAACGTAGTGCACGCATCTGTCTAGCGCAACCTGTACGAGAATGTTATTAGAACTTTACGCTATTGTGTTGTACATTAATGTAATCTCGAGTGGTGGTTATAAACAAATATAAAGATCTAGTGGGCCGTGCGACCTTTAGCATGTAATGGTGAAAAGAAAACAACTTTGTACAACAAGAAGTTGAACAGTGTTATATCACCTCTTTATAAACAATGTTTGAAGTGACCTATGAAATGTGTGGCAATCATAACTTTCCTTGTTGGTACATGAACGAAAACGAAAAGAGGTTAGGCGGTTTTTTTATGAAATCGCTATTCGTTTTGAACTTAAAATGGTATGAATTCTGTAAATAAAATAATTCAACTATACCATTGGCTGGTATTTACTTACTATAGGACACTATCTTTTATTAGTACTTCTGTTTTAAGATTCCTGTACATATTTTCTCAAGCAAAATCTTTGCAAAACCGTGTGGGTCCACTATGTTTTGTCAATATGAACTTCTGTTAAAATTGACGTTATTTAATACTGGTATGACCTGTTAATAAGGCAATATCACTCAGTATATTTGGGTTATTTAATACAATAAGTCTTACTTTGATCTACTTTCGTATTTAAAACTATAACTTATAAAATTAAAGACTGAATTCTAAAGTTGTGCATCACTGAAACATTCACAAATGATACCTTCTATGACCGAATTTTACATTATATATCTAATCAGGCTACAATATTTACATTTTACTAATATCAGGATCTTTTATTAATCGCATTTACATATTAGACGTGGTCTTATCCGGTTCTACTTTCAAAACTGATTCTGTCAATAACTATTTATGTTTTGAATACAGTAATATTTTAAATATTACTATTAACAATGTTTATTTTAGCAATCAGCTGTTAATTATTTGTTACTTGCGTCTCCAATGTGCTGCACTCTTAAGGGGATACTTTACATTGCTCCTAGAATTTTGTTTACAAACCATTTATTTGTTTTACGTCGGTTTTATTTTAGTGTAAATCTTTAAAATGGGAAAATATTGAACGTGCGTGTGTGTGTGTGTGTGTGTGTGTGTGTGTGTGTGTGTGTGTGTGTGTGTGTGTGTGTGTGTGTGTGTACTTTGTTTTCCTAGCTTGTACAAATTAGACGATACAATTCGAAATAAAGAAACCGGCGCCCGAAGCGCCCGCGGGTTCACACCCAGCAGCTCGCCTGACTGTTTGACTTTCTTGATTGTCGCATTAATAATGTTTGCAGAAGCACCACGTTACGACGTGACACTTGTAAAACAATTACAGCATCAAATTGTGCGCGGGTAAACACAGTATAATTGTATCGGGCTGGGTCCCAGAGCGAGACCTCTTTCCACGTTAATTGTAGGCAAATCATTAGACGGCGTGCTTCGAGCCGGGACAATGAATAAACTTTCTCACACTTAACCGAAGCCATATCTAACAAGATCGTTCGCATGGCTTAAGAAACCAAACAATTTCGGGAGTATAAATTTGTTTCTAATTCTTACTGTAATTGCTATGCCAGTAGTTCTTTAATGAAAATTTATTGTAGCCTACCTGATGCCTGCAAAACTTTCTTCAAACAAGGTTAATAAACATTTTTTTAAAAAATACAAGCTCTAGACATTAGTTCGTAGTTTGTACACACACTGTTTATATTATTTATATTACCCCCTCAAAAAATAACACAAATAATTTTATTTATTTTAAACATTTTTAAAATTATTCATCATTACAATCAGCGTTAAAATCAGTGTAAATAAGCATTTTAAATTTTCAAACTAAATTTAAATTAATAAAATGAACCCTGATCGCTGTCAGATTTGTTTGTATATTTTTAATGCCATTTAAAATTTTTCAGTGTAAATATTTGCAAATTTCATGGATGGTTGCGATGGTAAAATTAATTTTTAAAATATTAAAGATATAAATTTAATGTTATGAATATTTCAAGATTTGAAATGGTTTAAATGATTTTTCGAGTGTATATTTCTTTATGTCCGGTAATTCATGAAACAGTGAATTCATGAATTCATAGTTGAATCAGCTAGTTATGACAGAAATGCAAGTCAGTGACTAACAATAACATGTACTACAAAATTAAGAAACTTGACCATAGATAGACTACATAGTTCTGAATACCTAAAGACGAGAATAAAATTAATATTTTAAAAAATGGTAAAATTAAAAAGAATAAAATAAGTGAAATAGTTTAAATTATAAATTTTGGTAACAGAAACTATAATTATATACATGTGTTGTGATATATTTAAACACGTTATGTAGCACATGTTTTATAATTTTTAGGTTACAAAAGGCAATGTCACGTTATGAAGAGGTTTCTATCGAGTTTATAAAGTTAAAAATATGCATAAACGTTTCAATAAGAGACCGATTAAAAGTTTAAGTGATGAAGGCAATCAAGACGTAACAACGGCAAAAAACCTTCCAGTGTTTCTGAAATATGCACAGATTATCAAAAACGTCAATAATTGAGAGATGAATTTAATAAAAATGTAGAAGAATCAACATATTCTCAATATGGTATTAGAGTTCTACTAAAAAAAAATCTACACGTTAAAAAATATGAAAAATGTATGCTTAAGACAAAACGAATTTCAAGATAGGCAAATAGGTTTGATAGAAAATTTATTAGAATCTAATTTGTAAGGTTCTGTAAATGTTGATCGAGATGAAGGTATAATAAATGTTTTAAGAAATTCTTCAGAAGCCACTGATAAATTGTAGTAACCATTAGTGCTGATCAGCCATTACAAACGACGAGATATACAAGTCAACAACCTAACTTTGCGAATATAAATGAAGTAAGTAATCAGAAAATACAAACAACTAGTGCTCAAGGACAAAAAGAATTTTAATATACGCAGAAAGCTTTGAAAAATAATTTATTAGAACATGTTTTATAGGATCCTGCAAGATGCAGTGTACACCGGAAACCGGAACTATTTGAAATAAACTGGCAGTATAACTATGTCTATAATAAGTATTGTTATACTAAAAATGTATTTAAAGTCGATAACGGATACCGGTGTAAAAAGTATCAATAACAAGTATTCACTTCTAGCGCGTAGTCTCTATGTATTCCAGTCATTGAAGGTAAAATACGGCGATACTGCCAAACAGCACCGATTTGCACAAACATTTGGATTTATGTTCTACTTTAAAGTTGACCCTCTACTGGGGCTTGCTTTTTATTTTTAGGGGTGAAAACTACTCCTATTCGAAAATAATTTTATAATTGTAGATTCGAGCGTGTAATCGATTGATATCATCTGTAAATAAGTTGAATGAACATCAGTTGACATTAAGGGATGTAATTTATATTTTATTAAACAGTTTTGACCCCTAAAAGCGACTTGTTTAGAATAGTTACAATTTTTTTAAAAATCTTCAAATTTTTGTTAACGAATTGGAATGATTAGGCCTAAATAACACCGAGTTGCATGAAAATTTGGATTTAGGATGTATTTACCCTCTACTTCAAATAAGAACCTGTGCCGTTGGTTGCTTACTATTTTTAGGAAAGAAAACTATCCCTGTTAGCAAATAATTATAAAATTGTAGATTCAAGCTAGTAATCGATTGAAATTTTCTTTAAATAAACATCCATTGACATTCTGAGGGATAATTTACCCCCTCCCTGTAAAAGCAACCCTCGGTACAGAATCAACTTAGAAATAAAGGGTAAGTAGAACCTAAATCCAAATTTTTATGAAAATCGGTGCTAGTTGGTAAAATTATACGGGAAAACGGTAATTGACTGGGTTAATGCATCAGATTATTTTTAAGTAACAAACTTGCCGAATGTATTATAAAAATCGACATTTGTTTATATTGTCATGAAGTAAAACTGACCAACTTCCAACAGATACAGCACACCAAATATAGCCATTTCACAGTGTGACGGGTGTTCACAGATAAAATAAAGATTTTAGGACGTGTTCTGTAAATTCATGTGACCTGACAAATAATCAAGCTTAATGTGTGGAATAAACGATTAGAAAGTGTTAAATGATGAAAATTAAACCACCGGGAATATTACTGCATTTTGTTGTCTTAGTTTTCCAGCTGCATGACCTTGGCGATCATAACAATAAATGTTTAAATTCTATATTTATGCACATTTTACAGTTTACAGTAAAAACGTCTTTGAGCCCAAATTTCCTTTGATTATTATACAGCATAGTAAAGGGTTATCTTGATCACTCTGTAGTAAAAAAGTTTAATTCAAAAATTAAATTAATTTTTTTAGTTTTTATTTTAAAATACCTAAATCTAATATTATTGTAATCGGAACATAAAACAATATTGCAGACATGAAGAAAAGGATTTTTCATAGAAATAATTTTCTTTGTAATTAGAGAAAAATCAAGAAAAATTAGTATTTAAAATTTTTACCCACTGAAATTGCGAAATGAATGACCGTTATTTTAGTAGAATTTCGGATTTTTCAACATTAATTTTTGCAAATGTTCTGATGGTTTAACATTTAAAAATTTAAAAACGTGTAAGAAACTATTTACTGTAGCCTAAGCAATTGGTCGTGAAATGTTAACGATTGATTACGCAAACTGTTATGAGTTTTTTAGATTTGAAATTTCCTCCAGCTTTTTTTTTTTTTTTTTAACCAGTAAGTTTGAATCATATTTGATAAAAATTTATTTTTAATAACTGTAGAACGCTAATAAAAATAAAAACATGTATACAATATATATTTACTCAATGACACTACAAAAAGTGATCTAATAGATTAAATGCTTATATTATATTAAAAAACCGGGTTTGGTTTTTACCACGATGGCCGCTCCATAAATGAAAACTTTGTCAATAACATAGCTAACCGGTTTTTTATCTCTAAATTATAAATTGATCAAGTATTATTTGCATAAGCAAAAATGCACGTTGGCTTCGAATGCGCGTTGTACTGTAGTTTCTATGTGCATTCCTTTTGGTATGTGACATAAATCACACGAGGCCATCAAAACAGGTACAGGAGAACAGATAAAACTTTATGTTCGTACTTAAGGACAGGTCAGTTAAGGAGACAAAAACTAACAGTTATTTTTAAGTGAATATTAAGTCAAACGAAGTGTGAGTGTTGTAAACGGAAATATTACGGAATAAAGTGGGCGTATAATGGACATGGAATAAACTAGGCAAAACATTGCACAAACTTTTCACTTTATTTATAGATTAGTTTTTAAAAAAATTGAAATTATGAAACAAAAACAAACCTTATTTCCCCACTAATTCAGTAAAATTGGTTCCTCAGTTTTGTTGAAATTGTGGTTTCAATTTATCCCCCAATATTTTTTTAACAAATTCAACATAGCAATTATTTATTTTAAACTGGAAATTTTTAGTAAAATCATTACGCAATTTTTTAATTTTTCGATCGAATTTTATGAAATCCACTTCAACAATATTTTACTCTAAATATACGTTTCAAAATGGTAGCGGAAAATATTACCGGTCAGCAAACGAATAGAAACGGATGAATCAAAAGTCGTGTAGTCTAAATACCGGAACAAAAGTTAGCGGGCTCCGTGCTGCGCCCAGGGAACATTTCACACGTCTCCGCGCGCGATCCAAACATTTCCAAATCCAACGACTCAAGGTCAAATAATTGACAATAAATTAACACTTTAATAAACAAATTGCGCTTAGGCAATGTTTGGCCTGTCAGAAGACAAAAAGACATTAATGAGTGGATAAGAAGGGAGGTGTGATTTGTCTGGAACTTGAATGATTTACAACGTCAAGTCATTAGATCCGACAGCATTACATATTGGCGGGGTTTTAAATTCACAGTCACAACAATTATACACGTTAATGTCGATCTTGGAGGCCTTTGTTGGACTGATGACCGGGCCCCAGACGACCCGCCGTGATGGAAAAGTGTTTTGAAATTTGACGCAAATGGTTTTCTGACGTTCACAATGCGACGCCGTTTGGCGACTAGAGGTCATTTGACACGGGCACCGTTCCTGCTACAGTACTTCCCACGTTTTATGGTGCCATTGCTTGGTGTTCACGATTTGTAACTATAAAATAGTAAAACCGTCATTTACGATTATTGCTTGCAATCTGTTCCTCCTACCCATCATTAACTAATCTACTTGAAGTCATTTGCAAATAAATTAACAATATGAATTATATATTCAAGCAACAGCAGATAATAAAATATACTGACAGTTTAATTTACACTGATAACTTTGCCAATTGGCAATCTTATGAAACTTGCCTGTAATTTTAGAAAAATTGAATTAGGTTTCTTAAAATATCCACAAAATGAGCTGGTAAGTTAAACAAATCGTGAAAATACGATTGTACCCAGTTTCGGAGAAATTCATTGACCGATTGTTTTGAAATTTGGTGCGAAGATATTCTGTATAAAACCCAAACGACGAATGTTTAAGATTTTTTCCCATTCACATCAGTTTCAAGATGTCTGCATATGGTTTAACGATGACGAGTGTTGTTGAATGGTTGAACGGCAAGACCTATCGTAATATTGACCGTTTCATGAAGAAAGAGCATAACATTAAAATTTACCCGATAGCATTTTCTGTAAATTATACCGTTACCGATTACATTCGCGTAGGTTTACTGTTTTTTTAACTACTAGGTTTAAAAAAGTAAGTAAATATACAAAAATTAAAGTCAACAACGTGTTTTGAACTCAACTCCCTTTTCGTCGTGAGCAGAAATCATTGAGCCACTAACGCATAAATTCAGTCAGCACACTGTTAGACAATATCACTTGGATGCCAATAAATTATAAACGACAAGCGTGATTTTTTTTACATGTTATTTACTCTGTTGCTAGTTTCTATGTTTTTTTCTCATACACAATGTACTTACTAGGTCCGCATTAGGAAGGTTTTACTATTACAGTAATAAAACAAATAATTTTAGTTGCTAAAGAATTTCAATCGGACCTCGCAAGCGATTTGTCTTTTTAGAACTTATAAATAGGCTGTTTTATTGGGTCAAAATTACTAGTGTTATTGGCAGTACTGTCCTACATTTCACACAAAAGCTATTTACTGAAAAATTTGTGAAACAAAAATAGGATACTGTATTTTCATTTTGATTGAAATAAAGGTCGTGGATTCCACAAAACGAAACATTAACTATAAAATGTTAAATACCAATTTAAGCTAAAACACTTTTCTGCTTATTTGGGAAATACAGGCAATACAGGCCAATCTGTTGTGCAATATCAGAAAATTTATTTCCTGAGGACATTTTACGACATGCTAAAGTTATTACGAAAATTGTTTTAATATATTCTCATCTTGAATGTGGAACTGAATGTCCGAGAAGAGCAAATATAACTAATTTCAAACCTCTGGAGTCATATGATATACAGTAAAGATAATGCTATTCTCAATTTTTTTTGAATTGTTAAAAATATTATCGCTTAAACACCTATTTATTTTTTAAAGTTTGAAATTATTTTCGTGCAAGTGATAAGTGGGTCAATTATATTGGTCCGAGGCGGATTACTATTTGAAAACAGATAACCTATAAATGTGAATTAAGAAACTTATTTTTTTTAGCAATTTTGTTACACACAATTTTCTTTTAACATTATTTTGTTCAATAAATCTTCATTTTTAGACATTTTTCTCCAAATTAAACAGATAACATATCTCCCATCGCTGTAATACTCGAATCGTAAGGCAAACTGAAAATGCAACATCGGTTTTGACAAGAAAGCAGTCAGAAGAATGTTAACTCACACATTTTTTGGGACCCTTACTTAATCTTCATATCTAGAGATAACCAATTGCCAAGGCAGCCAGACAGTTGAATAATTTGCAGATGATCGCGGTGTTATCTGTGTGCGGTACAGTCAACTGAGAAATTTCAAAAAAACAATAAATATAATGAACAGATGGACCAAAAAAAATGGCGCATAAAATTCAATGAAACGAAATCAATACACGTTATTTTCACGAATAAAATGATTCAGTAATATTCGTCATAAACGGAACATATATCCCCCTTTGACACAGTAACGTACTCGTGTATGACACTTGTTAAACTTCTATGGAAGAAGGATATAAAAAAAAGAAGAAATAAACATAAAATTAAATAGATAGACCGTCTGTTAGGCAAAATACATTGGGTTTGCACATAAGGTGTGTTTAAAGGACCAGCGGTTGCCCAGGATATTAGCAGAAAAGATCATTAAAAAGACGCATTTTTGTTTAAGGACTTTCAACTTTTAAGTGGAAAACATAATGTAGATTTATATAAATATCTGGACAGTAACAAAATAAAGTTGAGCGTAGAAAAATTACAAGAAGTACAATGTATTTATTTGGAAGCAATTGTTTTTAATTGCCGTCCAAACACCTATTTTATAGTTATAGTTATAAAGTTATAGTTAAAGTTATAGTTATAGTTTATAAAGTTATAGTTAATAAATTTTATACTTAATACTTATCACTATTTGGCAGTTTGTCCGGCATTGCAAGAGTTTAGAGTTAAAATGGTTTGGTTCTGAAATATTGAGTAAGAAAGAGTGTATCGAGTATTTAAATGGCAAGTATTGGACAAAATTATTTGGTTATCATATGACAGCCTATAAATATAGAAAATGTTTAGTTGATGTATATGATTATTATTGTATTCGTTAGAAATTTGAATTGTTAAGGTTAATTGTATTTTGAGAATATTAAAGTAGGGAACACTCTACAGTGGATAGCATCCATGTATCTGAGTTTTTCTGTAAGTAATTAACAAATGTATTTATGGATTGCGTAGTAAATAAAGTCATTAATAATAACAAAATAATAAAATACTGGCTGTTAGGCAGAAGGTCAGTATTATTACTGCATAACAATCAGGGGCTGAAAAAACAAGTCCTGAAACTCATTTGGACCCATAACACCCACCTATGGGGATGTGTTAAAAAAGTAAACGTACACATTATTCAGCGATTTCAAAACAAAGTCCTGCTATCCGTTGTTAATTTGTCATGGTATATTAGTAATAACGATCTCCATCGGGGCTTAAAATCTGACCACTGTCTTTGAAGAAATAAAAAAAATGCGCTCAAAGTCACGACAAAACGGCTGAAATATCGCGTTAACGAGGAGGCGTCCAGGCTGCTTCATAACGAAGAATTATACAGACTCAAGAGGATTAAGAATTTTGAACTCGCTGTGTATTGGGAGCGCGATGGGTTAACCTGGACTATATTTATTTTACTTGTCACGCGTAAACCGATTTTTAGTTTTGTAACTAGTTTCAGTAAAAATAATAATAATATAAAATCATATTTATTATTACCATCATTGTAGGATACTGAACTAAGTTTTTAATTAACAAATTTACTTCAACTAATATTAGTAAAATATTACATAAAGAGGTTCGTGCAATAAGTTTTGATTTTTCCGTATAGAGTGCGACACCGTGATATTTATACTCTAAATATTTCAGTGATACATGACAAATGCATTTCAAAACATTTTTTTAATTATTTAAAATTATATGCCCTAAATTTTAATTTTCTGTTCAATGAAAAAAATACGTAAAATTACTACAAAAAACTAAAAATATTTTTAGTTATATAAAACTAAAAATATAAATCACGTAACAAAAATTTTACATTAATAAATGTAATAGCGTATATTTTTTAAAATTGTTTACACGAACGGGGCGTTATAGTTATTCTGGACTCACTATTACACAATCCTAAACTGTACAGATATGTTATGTTGTTTGTTTTTATTAAAACCATTAATCAGAACTGATTTCAGATGAATAAAACTGTTTACAAAACGACACTTACAATGCGTTCGGAACTTGTCTGGAAAACGCGTAAAATATCTAATATAGGAGACACAGAACTTTTAACGATCCATTAAAATTTGTAGAGGTATGATCAGTGCTCATTTCACAGTTTGTATCTTAATATGACAGCACATTCTCCAGGTTAAATATAACTTCAGAATAACATCTGATAAAATCGAATTAAAAATTTGATTAACAGTTTTCATTATTGTTTAAAAGATTTTTCGCGTAAATGAAAATGAAATTTCGTGTAATGAATACAGGCCCTACAGTATGATACCATATCATCAATAGATTACAAGATAACATTAAAGAGCAAAGGTTGAAGTTTTACAGCAATCCATCAGTCCAATAACGGAATTGATTAAGTAACGCAGAGGCGAGAGATAGTTTCAGCTTAATGTTCACTAGCATTACAGTCAAGCGTGTATATGTAGTGTTCAAATATGTAGTGCTATATTAGTGTGTTTTGTACTATAAAATACTCCTGAAGATGACCTTCGCAGAGGCGAAACTATACACGGTTTTGGAACTACTTACGACTAGAAGAAAAAGAATCGCATCAACGTAAGTATTAGAAGCAATTATTGTGTCAATCGATTTGTAAGTTAATTGCGGAAAACAATGTTGTTACCTCTGAGAGCGTATAAGTCAAATTGTAAAACAAGGACATTTCCTAGTCGAGTTTAATTTTTTTTTTTTAAGGCGAAAAGCAAATTAAGGCTATTATCGCCTCCCTAAATGTAAGTGTAAGTGTAAAGTGTTAAAGTTGTAAGTGTAGTGTTGTAAGTGTAAGTGTGTTAGACTCGTGTACCGCGAGGGACGTCTAAATCCTCTCAATAGGTGCACCCCCTGCGAGAAGTTGAATTTAAAGTACAAACATCAGAAACTCAATGTACTTTTCCTTTTAGAAGATTTTAATTTGTGTATGCTCTTGAACCAATAAGTCGTAATTGTTACTGTAGTTTTAATATTTCCGTACTAAGATTGAAATCCTACAACTGGTTTTACAAATAGAACGTTAAGTAATTGGAAAAAAGTATTTTAGGCTGTCAGTTGATAAGATTGTAGCCTTACGTTTAATATATGACACTTATCAAAAAACCAACATCAAATATATGACCAACATCAAAACAAATAAATGGTGCAAAATATTTAACAAACTTCCTGACATTCAATAAGTTACTCAAAAAGTGTAAATCCGGTTCGGGAAAATAAACAAAACGTGACGTTGTTTTAGCCGAAATCGAAGCAAATTTCGATTAATCGACTTTACTAAAGTATGCTGACTTTGTTGTTCTTTGTTTTAAGTTCAAAAAACGAATCATTAAGTAGTATACGATCAAAATTTAATACAGGTTGAGATAAAATCGTATTTTTAATGGTTTTTACCACATTTATTTTTCTTGATAAATTTAAAAAAAAACAGTCTTAAGACCTTCAGTGTAATCGGTAAATTTGTTTAATTTGCAGCACAGGCGAACGGATATCTTAGAAGGTCATATAACGACCGTGAAATCCAGGATATCAGGACCAGGATTATAATTAAAAGAATTTTTAAAAAAACAGTCGATATTACCTCGACCAGATTTGTGGTCGAGTCACTCCTTCAACATTTGAACTTATATATGCAATACAATTAACAAAGTAGCCTACTAGATCAGCACACTAGGTTTGTGCGATGTTGTGACATTCAATAAACAGAAAGTAAGTTTTTGTAGTTGGTTTCGGATATTACATTGCATGAAACCTAATTCTATCGTAGAAAAAACAATTATTAAACAATGTATGGACAATCTTTAAATTAATTTAAGTGTGTAGAAACCATTTTCGTGTTGAGTGTATTTTTTAATAAAAAGTCTGTGCTTTTTCTACAGACCAAATTTTTGGCCATATTTACTTACCATGAATGAATAAATGACTTTCTATTGTTACTGTTGCACTACGACCTCTCATATATTGTGCTGAATTGTTCAGTTACAGAGCCTCCTCCAACCCTAATCTCTTCATGAAGTTTAGTATTTAGAAAGGATTCAAGTTGGATAACTCAAACACTTTTCATTTGTAACTTCTCAATTCGTTACTGAGGTGCTTGAAATTCCCTTTCAATTTTCCCTTCTTTTTAACCTTATTAGGAAGGTTTTGTCCCATTTTGGCCAGGTTTTTGTTGTGCAGTGTGATCCCGCTTATACTGTTTACATTGTTATTATTATGAGAACATGAATAGCTAGGGACGTTATGTACGCCACACAGAGCCCCGCATGCATGGGTACATTGGAAGGTTGCCAGGTATCCCAGGGCTCCGTTTGATACATCATTAGGCCCTTGTTAATCATTCCGTCTTCACAGGTCGCTTTACACTTAAGAATTAGTCAAGCTGTGTATAGCAGTGAATGTGTGTGTGTGTGTGTGTGTGTGTGTGTGTGTGTGTGTCTTGAGTAGGTAGATGAATGAGAGTAGTATGAGCTAGAGGTGACATATATTTACCACATAAATTAAATCTAAAAATCTCTGTTTCCGACTAAATTCATCCCATGTCCGAATAAAATATTTTGGTCGCTTTTGCCTTAAACGTTGTGCTTCGGAAACACTGAAAATCGGGAATGAAAACAAACCTGAGCTGTCAAAACCATAATAGCTTACTTTCCATATCAGCCATCCATGAAGATCCATAAGTGAAGTTTAACTGTTTACCAGAGCTCAGCTATTTCAGGAAGAAAAACTGATACCATAAACTTCACCATTCGATATTGCACAAAGTGTTGGTTTACTCATTACTTCATTGAAGTTTTGTAACGTACAAATTTTCGTTTGAGGTTAAGTGAAGATCCATGGTACTAACCTCGCCTACGGGCACTATCGCTCCATTACATCACACACATATTCATACACTACAGTACATACTCGAAAACCCTGACGATAAGGCGGTGCACCACGGGGAAGCTCAGGTGTTATATTGACGATTATAGATAGCTCAGCTTTTTGTTGTGTTAATTCGTCAAGAGAGAGAGAGAGAGGGAGAGAGAGAAAGAGAGAAAGAAGGAGAGTCGTATTGTCCTGTCAATCACAGCCGGGCATGCGCACCTCGCTCCTTCATCCATCAACAGTTGATTACATGCACTATGGTCAGGTCTATAGGGTGGGCTAGACGATGTTATCCCGGATATAATATATTATTAAATACTTTTGAAGCCTTTGGGAGCTTATAGTTTGAAGAAGAAAACCGTAAACTGTTTTTGGCTTTTGACAACATTTTGCTACATTACAGGATTTATGCTCTAAAGCATTATTTTGCCCGTAATAATAAATGCAATTAATTTTTTTGTTTAATGCAATGATTCAACGTGTAGACTTTTATAAATTTCCAAACAACATTAATCAATGAACGTTTATTTAAAATTATAGTCTAATATTTTTCTAACAGTCACAAAAAAAGTACATTAATGTAGTCGTCATTAACCGTCAGCTTAATTCTGTTATCTGACATTTTTAAACAGTTTTCCGTAGTAAAAGTAACCTTATAGACAAAACAAAACGCTGTAACTGAAACGCTAAGCAAACATTGACAATCGAAATGTAAACGATCCTACTATCTAGTGGAATGGGATAGAATCACTTTAAATAATGCCAACAAATTCCGAAAGAGTGCATGAATGTTTCTATTGAAAGATTAACACTATTATACTATTTACGATAACACTATTCAGCGTGTAAGTCGATCACGTAATCATGTACGTACTTCAAGTATCGCTTGTTGTGCTGTTGCATATGAGTACTTGTCAAAAGGCTAATTACGGACAATTTATTTTATTGAAGACCTATGTATGTAAAATTTGTATAATATATAATTAAAATTAAATAGCAAATTTAAATAGTTTTACTACATTTTCCGAAATAATAATAAGACCTTCTGTGCTATAAACAGAGCATAGTGTGTAATTTTTACCTAAAGTACGGGCGGTCTATTTCTGTTGTCCGTTTATTCTGTCATCCGTCAGAGAATGACAGTTAATCGAGACTCTACTGTATTTGTCATTAATGAAACAGGTGATATTTGAACAAGTAGTTTACAAAGTAGGTAACTCCGTCAAACAGCTGTATACGTTAAAATACCACCGCATTATTGTGGAAATGTTCAGCCACTAGATAAACGTGACAAAATCAAATGGTATCTACTTAATGAAGAAACGAAGATAAAAACTGTTTTACTACCAGCTGTTAATAAAACAGCTGACGTATTTGAACAAATAGCATCAAATTTTTACAAGTCACGGCTTACCGATGATCCCAGCACACATCGATGACCTTCGTTCTAACGTAAAGTTCTTTAATGTTGATACTGTGGACTTCAATGCAAAATCCATCTAGCATTTATTTTCCAAGTGCGCATTGTTATTTTAAACATTTGTTACTTTTGGATTACTGTATTTAAATTTATTTTACACTTAAATCTAGAATCACGCTTTCTAGAATCGTAAACGAATAATAATAATATGATTCATTAATAAATAAATAATATTAAATAAAAAAAAATAATATTATTGAATTTTTTAAAATTCCTGTTTACAAAAACCATTTTAAGAACAATTTAAACTGAGACCTAAATTATAAAAAAAATGTACAACTCTTTAGAAGGATTTCAAATTAAACAAATTCTTATAAACTCTTTGCATTAGAGTGCTTGAAAGTTTGAAATACGTTTCATCTACGACAGTAGCTACATAAGGTAAACCTAAAACATAGACTAGGTATTTCTATACTGTATTTTAATATCAAGTTACTAAGTTTTTTAATAATTTTCAGCGTGCGCGAGTTTATATTAAAAACATTTGACAAAAAACTCTAGTCGTTCAGTTTTATAAGGCGAAACAATCGTTTCACAAAACTTTCTTCATTTCTTGAAAGCCTCGGAGCTGCGATGGTCGACTACTGTATTGTCTTGTGCCAATAAACCTGAGTGCTCAGCTACTGAATGGCCAATGCGGAACAATACAAGTAGCTGTTATATTATACAAGAGCAGGTAGATTCACATCGAGGTCTATCTACAATACTGTTACGTAATCGTCACAAAATAACGTGAATCTTGTGATAGAAAGAAGAAAGACTCCTAATTGAGTGACGCGAATCAATTTATTTTGATTTTAACTTCTGTTCTTAACAGTTCCTTTAGCGTTGAAAGTAATGAGAAAGGATTCAAAAATTAAACTTAGGACATTATTTAATCAGAGCTGTTTTAAATCTGAAAAAGTATACTTGTGAAACTCGGGGAGTTACCGACAGAAGCGAAGCTTATGTTAATGATATCTTTGCTGAATATATAATTAGTTTGAAAATATGTTTACAAATATCTGGTTTTGTTTAAATAAATAAATACGTGAACCTAGCTTATTTATTATTTACTGTATTTATAGTAAAAGATCAGTTGTTTTTTATTAATTCGTAACGACCAGTTGATTTCATTGAACAGCTGATAGGCTATAATACGTTTCAGGTTATGCTGTTAAAAACTAGCTATATTAACAACAATTATTATAAACGTTTATATTAATTTCGAATGTAATATAAACGGTTACAACGTACACGTGTTCTTCAATTAAGAAAAAATACCGAAACCAAAGCAACACAACGTTTTCATATAATACACGTGTTCTGTTATCGAAAAGGAGGAAGAAAAAACAGACAGAAATAGAGACGAAATGCGTTTGCTCGTTTCCGTTTCATTAAAAAAGATCGGAACACTCTATTTATTCCTCTCGCCAAAGCTAACATTAAAAGCTTCGCTTCAATAATCCATAAAGTGTTCTAAATAGTTCTATAATAATGCTTAATATAGTTACGAGTCCGTACAATTTTGTATATAGTTTCATAAATGTTTCATCAACTTTTACATATTTTAACAATACAGTTCCATAATAATGTATCGTGACAGTTCAACAAAATATTTTGTGTAGTTCCATTTCAATGTCTTTTAGAGCTCCACAAAATAGAATATATTATTTCACAAAAGTGTCTAATACAGTTTTGCTTCAGTGACTCATACAGTTCCCTACATTGTTCCACAAAGTACCATACCAACGTTCCACATAAGAACATGTCCTATAGAGAACTATTTCAACGTCTTTTAGAATTTTCATAAAATTCTCCACATAGCTTCAAGTACGAAACAATTTTTGGGAATTACATCCTTAGATTAATAAAAAAAAATCTGTAAAGATAAGTCCTAAACCCATTCGTTTCCTTTTAACAATTAAATAGTTGGATTTTTCTGTTTTATGTATATTTATAGCATTTTGTGACCTCTAGGCCAAACATTAGTAAAGATGTTTGGTTGAAATATACACGGCCAGTTAGAAGATAAAATTATGAAAACATATTTGTTTTATGTATCAAAATGTTGCCTATTCGGTGATATCACTTCAAAGCTTAAAATTTGTAAAAACAATGAGTGCTCAAATCATTTCGGCTGCAAATTGTAAACGTTTATGCAGTAGACCTTTCCAGTTTTGTAAGCGTTATTTATTTACAGCATAAAATATCGTAAGGTAACACAAATTTGAAAGGGCTTTACGACTTTGATTTGTTTCTAAGACATGATTTTTAATTAGGAGGTTTTATCTTTTTTTAAACATAATGAATATTTCTCAAACAAGGTAAGTTTACGACCTATATTTGTCTAAGAATCCATTCCCGAATTTCGTCAGAGTTCCCGAGAAACACTCTGTATACAAATGCAATGTTCTCTATAGTTGCATAACACTGTTTCATATGAGTAGTTTCATTCAATTCTCATCATAGGCAGTTCCAATAATAAATACGTCTTTAGCTGAATTTTAATTACATTTATTTCATACATTCGATGTAGAACATCTATATTTACACATTTGTTTATTTCACGCAGTTTTGCATGTCAACAATGAACGCGTTGTAGGCAGTCGTCTGTTTATTACGTTATACGACCATTAAACAATAAATATAAACATAACCTACAAAAATTAAAAGAGAAAGAACTACCACCTATAACATCAGCTGTTTTTATTTTCGATATTATTTCCTATCACTGGTAGATATTTTCCCCTGTATACAGTACTTTTAAATTTTCATCATTGAATTAAGTCATGATTTTACATTAAAATTAAAATTAATGTTGAAGAATCGATTATTGAGTTGTAACAAATTTATTAATAGTTCCCTGAACGGTTATAGCTGAAGATTCATTATTAAGCATGATATTGAATGGATTAGCTTCTTAATCCAACTGAAACTGTTTTGTTTCCATCCGACCCAGACTTGACGAGTCACTACAAACTTGACGCAACTTTCAATTCTCCGGGCTCACAATGGCCTTGTAAATATTCAGATTGGTAGAAGTGTGCGCACACAATAGGCAATAACACGGTGACTATTCATGATTGGCTAATCAACAAGTGATAACAGATAAATCATAACTGAAATGAATAAGCATTTGCATGATGATCCTGCATGTAGTAAGGTAACAATATCCTAGCCGTAGCGTCTTAAAGGTAGGTTGGATAGCTACGATCTTGCACCAGCAGTAGTATCGATCACGTGATAAAAGCGGATTTCCGGAAATTAGCAACTTTTAAAAATCACATAAACGAGTATTTGGATACATCAGTGGAGATTTTAACTGTGATAAAGATGGGGTAAGATAATCTGAAGGAAATATAAAATAGAAAAGGTTAAATGACAGATTTGGTATTTTTTTAACGAGATTCCATTGACAAATGAGCTATTAGAGCAGCCAGCATTGTAAGATCCAGACCCGGGGCCTTGAAATCATAACCAATTCTGATCCCTCTAAATTCCTTTTTGATACCTACTAGTTATTTCTTATTATACAACTTTGACGATAACATTATTATTCATGCTACAGAAAAGTTTTTGAAACACGTTATTTTTTAATTTAAAAAATAAACCTTTATCCTATACCTCTTGTATTATTTACGGTTTCAAAAATATTTGACTTTACAAATTTTTAAAAAGGTTGCCATTCAAAAAAAAAATGTAAAAATAAAGTCTTTGAGTTTGGTATAGTTTTAAATTGTAGCATATTGCGTTAAGGTTTTTTGTGAACCCTGTTCGCAAGTGTGTACTTGTGTGTGTGTGTGTGTGTGTGTGTGTGTGTGTGTGTGTGTGTGTGTGTGTGTGTGTGTGTGTGTGTGTGTGTGTGTGCGTAGTAGTAGTAGTACCTTGAACTAGTTTGTTGGACCGGTATTACTCGTTAAACAGTTTCAAAATGGCGGTAATTTCAAAACATTAAAAATGCACAACTTTTTTTGTTTTAATTTATTTAACTAAATCTCCGATTTCACCATCGTAATGAGCGTTAAAGACTGCGTAGATTAGAATTTTGAATTCTAAAAATTTAATTTAAAGACGGTCGGTGATTACTTTTTTTAATTTTCTATGCAATTTGAAAATTTAAAATATGTAGATTTTATTGCTGGTCATGATGATAATATAAGAGGGATATTAAAAAAAATGATTTTGGAAATTCACTTACATTGCACCGGCGGGACAGGTTAGCGCCATCTTTATTTCTAATTTATACAAAGTCAGACATGACAAAATAATAATTTGTGCAAATTTTTATAAACCTACTGATCACGATATTAAAATAAATAATAAAAGTTACGATTTTATAAGATTTTTAATGACGTCACTTGGAACAGACTTCGCATAGCAACGAAATAATTTAAGCTATTTTTATATTAATTTTTGTGGCAAGTATTATTTTTTATCCAAATTTATTTTCCGTAATTTTATTTAACATCATTCATTTTTTTATTATTATTTTTTTAACAGTATTATTACGTCAGTGAGACAGATAGGGTTACTTGTCAAATAATTTTTCTTAAGTTTTAGGAATGTGTTATAGCAGTAAATTTATCGTTATACAGCCAGCAATTTGCATGTTTGTTGAGTACGCGAACCATATGCGCGATGCACACGCGATCACGCAGCTGTTTAGCACAGCCCAGTTAGCTGCGCTGCCCGCATCGTTTAGGTATAACCCTTCTGACTGTCGCTCTCAATTAAAACTTATAACCATTTAATTGTGCATAACCGCTGCATGTCAAAGAGTGAAATTTTAATACGGGGCGGGGTGGGGATAATTACCCCCACAACGATGACATACGATATTTAGATTTAAACTTTAAATTGTGAGGTTAATTAAAAATTAAGAATGGATAAGCCACAAACACACCCCGTTGATACTTTCGGTGTGGACTTAAGCCCAGTTTCGATACCTTCTACCGGTCACTCTCTACTAGCGTCCACGGTAAGTTAAAGTATGGTGATATTTAGTATGGTGATATTGTTGGAACACTGACAAAATTTTAAGTTCTGTACTTTCAGCGAGATTATTAGCGAATTTCCATTGGGAAAATGAGCTATTGAAGCTCATAATGGCAAGATCCAGACCCGGTTGTGTGTGTGTGTGTGTGTGTGTGTGTGTGTGTGTGTGTGTGTGTGTGTGTGTGTGTGTGTGTGTGTGTGTGTTAGCACGCTCACGTTCGCAATTTTGGTTAGATTTGATTCAATTTTGGCAGAAAAATTGGTTTTGGTAGTAACTTGGACACGTTAGTTAATCATTTTGTACGAAATTCGTTCTACAGTTTCAAAATAACGGTCATTTCAAAATTTAAAAATTCACATATTTTTTTCCTTCAGTAATTCTAATTTCAACATCGTAATCAGCGTTACAAACTGCATATATTAGTGTTTTGAATTTTCAAACGCTGTTGAAATTAAGAAACACTTTGACGGCGGTCAAGGTTACTTTTAGTACTTTTAATGTAATTTAAAAGTTCTAAATACTAAGGTATACAGATTTTAATGCCGATTATATGGTGGAATACGACGTTTTAAAAGATAACATGTAGAAAAGTACTTTTGGAAATTCGCTTTTATCCCCTCAGCGAGACAGCTGCGTTTAGCTATAATTTAAAACTGTGTAGGCTACTATAATAAAAAAAAAATTAGAAATGAGAGAAAAACAGAATTTAAATAACATTTGGCAAAACCTTATCGAAAACCTCTGATACAACCTGTTTGTTAAAATGCATTATAAAATGATATAATCCCCACTAATTAGCCTATATCATGTAAACAAGAATTACTGAGGAAATCACCAAAATTATGCAACATAAAAACATTTTTTCATTTTAACTGTTAAGTTAAAAATGAAGAAATTTCAAGAACATCAATAAACCTCTTGCAAATGAAATGTTCCGAAAATAAAATCTGCATTACCGATAATTAACTTTTAAAGTAAAGAACTTTAAGTAAAGCCGCGCAGAGTGATTTCTTTGTGCGGAACAAAGCGGCGGGCTGTTAAGCGGGGGAGTAACAGATGCGCCGGATTATTCTGTAATTAGAAGTGAATGCGACAACTTTTTCTTCTTCTTCTTCTTCTTCTTCTTCTTTACATTTTCCGTGTTTTTCAGTTCTCTAAAGAAGCAGCCGGTAGAGACGCATTAAAACACGGCCCTAGAGTTGGAACTTTGTCGCGGGATTTTAATTTCCCCAATGTTGGCAATAATGACGGGTAACGAGTCTGAATTTGTGTTTGCAGGTGTGCTGAAGTGTTTCACATAGGGATAATTTATTACTTTACTTACGTAAGTAACAAATGTGATTGAATAATAGTTATTAAATTGTCTAATTGTCAAAAACGTGGTAAATTTTGTTTACAACTCTAAAGGTTTTCCGTTTATTACGATTGCAATACTTTCTCTTTATAAAGTAACGAGCAAAAATAATAACGTGACATGAACTACGTTAGGATGGATCCATTTTAATTTTCAGATAGGCTAAACAATATTAGCTTTATTTTAATTTATATTTCTTTTCTTACAATATATAAAGGCACTAAAACTTTCCAATAAAAGTCAATTCTATTGTACGTATTTTTTTTCAATTTGTAAAATTAAACAGAGCTGTAAACACCCCGTACAATATCTTGGTGTGGAAGGAGGTACGGTAAATCATAAAGCCGCCCGACAAAGCGAAGAGCACCCCATCGACTGGAATCCTTCACAATAAGGAAACTCGCGGTAAATTAAAACCCCCGACAGACAGAAATACTCAGGGGAGTACCGTGCTTTGCCTTACATTAACCTCCATTGCGCGGCAAATCTGTTTATTCCGGGAGTTTACTTCCTACAAAGACAAAACGCTCTCTGTGTTTGCTATTATCTAAGTGGTTAGAAGGCTCACTAATACTAGAGATCTGAATAGGCATTCGGTTTTAACGTTTGTACTTGTAGTTTGAACGCCACTCGCTAAATAGGCATTCAGTTTTAATGTTTATAATTGTAGTTTGAACGCCGCTCGTTAAATATACATTCGGATTTAACTTTTGTACTTGTAGTTTAAACGCCACTCGCTAAATAGGCATTCAGTTTTAATGTTTATAATTGTAGTTTGAACGCCGCTCGTTAAATATACATTCGGATTTAACTTTTGTACTTGTAGTTTAAACGCCACTCGCTAAATAGGCATTCAGTTTTAATGTTTATAATTGTAGTTTGAACGCCGCTCGTTAAATATACATTCGGTTTTAACTTTTGTACTTGTAGTTTAAACGCCACTCGCTAAATATGCATTCGGTTTTAATGTTTATAATTGTAGTTTGAACGCCGCTCGTTAAATATACATTCGGTTTTAACTTTTGTACTTGTAGTTAGAACGCCACTCGTTGAATAGCCATTCGGTTTTAACTTTTTTACTTGTAGTTTAAACGCCACTACTTGAATAGACATTCGGTTTTAACTTTTGTACTTGTAGTTTGAAAGTCGCTCGTTGAATAGCCATTCGGTTTTAACTTTTGTACTTGTAGTTAGAACGCCACTCGTTGAATAGACATTCGGTTTTAACTTTTGTACTTGTAGTTAGAACGACACTCGTTGAATAGCCATTCGGTTTTAACTTTTGTACTTGTAGTTTAAACGCCACTACTTGAATAGACATTCGGTTTACACTTTTGTACTTGTAGTTAGAACGACACTCGTTGAATAGCCATTCGGTTTTAACTTTTTTACTTGTAGTTTAAACGCCACTACTTGAATAGACATTCAGTTTTAACTTTTGTACTTGTAGTTTGAAAGTCGCTCGTTGAATAGCCATTCGGTTTTAACTTTTGTACTTGTAGTTAGAACGCCACTCGTTGAATAGACATTCGGTTTTAACTTTTGTACTTGTAGTTAGAACGACACTCGTTGAATAGCCATTCGGTTTTAACTTTTTTACTTGTAGTTTAAACGCCACTACTTGAATAGACATTCGGTTTTAACTTTTGTACTTGTAGTTTGAATGTCGCTCGTTGAATAGCCATTCGGTTTTAACTTTTGTACTTGTAGTTAGAACGCCACTCGTTGAATAGACATTCGGTTTTAACTTTTGTACTTGTAGTTAGAACGACACTCGTTGAATAGCCATTCGGTTTTAACTTTTGTACTTGTAGTTTAAACGCCACTACTTGAATAGACATTCGGTTTTAACTTTTGTACTTGTAGTTTGAAAGTTGCTCGTTGAATAGCCATTCGGTTTTAACTTTTGTACTTGTAGTTAGAACGCCACTCGTTGAATAGACATTCGGTTTTAACTTTTGTACTTGTAGTTAGAACGCCACTCGTTGAATAGCCATTCGGTTTTAACTTTTGTACATGTAGTTTAAACGCCACTACTTGAATAGACATTCGGTTTTAACTTTTGTACTTGTAGTTTGAAAGTCGCTCGTTGAATAGCCATTCGGTTTTAACTTTTGTACTTGTAGTTAGAACGCCACTCGTTGAATAGAAATTCGGTTTTAACTTTTGTACTTGTAGTTTGAACGTCGCTCGTTGAATAGCCATTCGGTTTTAACTTTTGTACTTGTAGTTAGAACGCCACTCGTTGAATAGACATTCGGTTTTAACTTTTGTACTTGTAGTTAGAACGCCACTCGTTGAATAGACATTCGGTTTTAATGTTTGTACTTGTAGTTAGAACACCACTCGTTGAATAGACTTTCGGTTTTAATGTTTTTACTTGTAGTTAGAACGCCACTCGTTGAATAGTCATTCGGTTTTAATGTTTATAATTGTAGTTTGAACGCCACTCGTTGAATAGACATTCGGTTTTAATGTTTATAATTGTAGTTTGAACGCCACTCGTTGAATAGACATTAGGTTTCAACTTTTGTACTTGTAGTTTAAACGCCACTATTTGAATTGACATTCTTTTTTAACTTTTGTACTTGTAGTTAGAACGCCACTCGTTGAATAGACATTCGGTTTTAATGTTTGTACTTGTAGTTAGAACGCCACTCGTTGAATAGACATTCGGTTTTAATGTTTATAATTGTAGTTTGAACGCCACTCGTTGAATAGACATTCGGTTTTAATGTTTATAATTATAGTTAGAAAGCCACTCGTTGAATAGACATTCGGTTTTAACTTTTGCACTTGTAGTTTGAACGTCGCTCGTTGAATAGACATTCGGTTTTAATGTTTGTACTTGTAGTTAGAACGCCACTCGTTGAATAGACATTCGGTTTTAATGTTTGTACTTGTAGTTAGAACGCCACTCGTTGAATAGACATTCGGTTTTAATGTTTATAATTGTAGTTAGAACGCCACTCGTTGAATAGACATTCGGTTTTAATGTTTATAATTGTAGTTAGAACGCCACTCGTTGAATAGACATTCGGTTTTAATGTTTGTACTTGTAGTTAGAACGCCACTCGTTGAATAGTCATTCGGTTTAATGTTTATAATTGTAGTTAGAACGCCACTCGTTGAATAGACATTCGGTTTTAATGTTTATAATTGTAGTTAGAAAGCCACTCGTTGAATAGACATTCGGTTTTAACTTTTGCACTTGTAGTTTGAACGTCGCTCGTTGAATAGACATTCGGTTTTAATGTTTGTACTTGTAGTTAGAACGCCACTCGTTGAATGAATGTAGTTAGAACGCCACTCGTTGAATAGACATTCGGTTTTAATGTTTATAATTGTAGTTAGAACGCCACTCGTTGAATAGACATTCGGTTTTAATGTTTATAATTGTAGTTAGAACGCCACTCGTTGAATAGACATTCGGTTTTAATGTTTGTACTTGTAGTTAGAACGCCACTCGTTGAATAGTCATTCGGTTTTAATGTTTATAATTGTAGTTAGAACGCCACTCGTTGAATAGACATTCGGTTTTAATGTTTATAATTGTAGTTAGAACGCCACTCGTTGAATAGACATTCGGTTTTAATGTTTATAATTGTAGTTAGAACGCCACTCGTTGAATAGACATTCGGTTTTAATGTTTATAATTGTAGTTAGAACGCCACTCGTTGAATAGACATTCGGTTTTAATGTTTATAATTGTAGTTTGAACGCCACTCGTTGAATAGACATTCGGTTTCAACTTTTGTACTTGTAGTTTAAACGCCACTATTTGAATAGACATTCTTTTTTAACTTTTGTACTTGTAGTTTAAACGCCACTATTGGAATAGACATTAGGTTTTAACTTTTGTACTTGTAATTAGAACGCCACTCGTTGAATAGACATTCGGTTTTAATGTTTGTACTTGTAGTTTGAACGTCGCTTGTTGAATAGACATTCGGTTTTAACTTTTGTATTTGTAGTTTGAACGCCACTCGTTGAATAGACATTCGGTTTTAATGTTTGTACTTGTAGTTTGAACGTCGCTTGTTGAATAGACATTCGGTTTTAACTTTTGTATTTGTAGTTTGAACGCCACTCGTTGAATAGACATTCGGTTTTAATGTTTGTACTTGTAGTTTGAACGTCGCTAGTTGAATAGACATTCGGTTTAACGTTTGTACTTAGTTGTACGTTTGTAGATGATTGCACTGTGCCATCTGATAAAAGATTAAAACGTGGTAGAACAGAAAGTGAAATATTAAGCTGTCGAAAAAATATCCATTTTAGAATAAAGCTGATGGTATAACACGGTAATGAAGAATTACTATTACAGGTCAGATTCTTTATAATATTATCATAACGTCCAAAAACAGTATCCAAATAGTTCTGGTAAGACGAAATAATTTCACAACCAAATATACGTTATACACACACACACACACACACACACACACACACACACACACACACACACACACACACACACACACACACACACACACACACACACACACACACACACACACACACACACACAAACAAACAAACACATACACACACGTCCTGAAAGTGACTGGCCACTCCTATGCCCTATGTCTCATATATAGGGCATTCCCCCAATTACGAAAAGGGAAAACTAAACATTTTAAAATACAGTAAACGCCTTATTTAGTGACCCTTATTTTTGAACAGACTGTCGAGCTAAATAAAAACGTCACAAAGAAAATTTATACATATAGGCTATAGAATATTTTGAAATTACTAAGGTAATGATGAACTCTTTAACGCATTCAAACAGCCGAAATTCAAAAAAAATATACTTCATAGCTACAGAGCTATAATTATTATAATTATTATAATTATTTTTTAATTTTTTTAAAACTACTTTCAATATTTTAAAACCATTTATAACCTTCCACAAGGTATACATATATATATATATATATATATACTGGGACTTACTTTAGTAAAATGTTTCATGTAGTAAATGTAAAACGTTCTTTCATTTCTAAATTAATAAAACATTTTGGTTTTAAAACACATTTTGAACCAAACAGTCATAAAGCATTAACAAAAATAGTATTTTCTTAAATTTCGTTTAAATATAATCGGTAATTACCTATACAAAAAAGTATAAGACACGAATTAAAAAAAATTCGGTTTAATTTCTCAAAAACTATTCGTCAGATTTATTTTAGAGCGTGAAACTTAAGTATATTTGTTTTGAATATTTTTAGAGTCAACATAAATAAGTAAATGTTTACAAAACGCATAAATGAATAATTCTGAGTTACATTTTTAGAGCTGTTAATTTATAAAGAATCAATTATTTTTGCAGGCATTAAAAAAATTAAACCTACGAACGCTCTACAATGTTAACAAATTATTACAAATTTGAAATCAACGACCATCTAATTTTCCCAGACGCAATGTTTGTTTAAACTTAACGGAGTGTAATTAGAGTGATTCTGCAACAGTTGGTAACAATGCAAGTGTAATTATAAGGAAATTGCATTGTTCATACCATGACTGACTGCTAGTGCCATTACAAGTGGCAATGTTGGAAATATCCAGTTATTTGTTATATTAGACAACATTCGCTAGATGAAATTGGACGATTATCATCAAAACTTTGTATGTTTATTAGTAAGTTACATTTTCTGTACGAAGCTTGCACAGAATTTCACACAGTCATTAAGAAGTCGTAGGATTTATGGTGTTGTGCTCAGTAGGAATTCTAAATTCGAGAAGCTAATCACCAACTCTTTTTTAAAAGTTATTAATTTAAACTTTGTAGATTGACATAAACTATCAGGAAAATTTTAAAATGACATACGTGTACAAATAAAATGAGTGTGTAATAGAAAAAGATTTATTTAGTTTTAGATATTTAATAATTTTAGAATTCATTATTAAATATGGTGGTCGGTTCCCACAAAAATATCACTGTAATTATTAAAAATATAAATTTCAAACATTTTTACGTAAATTTTTCTCACACTTAAAACGTTATAAAGAGCAATAGAAGGAAAACTATGGGTTTTGGGCAATGATGCCTTCAGTACTACATTGACTGATTCCGCTGTATTAAGTAAAGCACCCCCGCAGACAATTATCCACCCCATAAGTATCGACTGACAGTACGCATAATACGTCAATCATATCTTGCAAAATCCAACCCCGCAGAGGGGTGCAGACTAGCTGCACCTATTGAGAGGATTTAGATGTCTCTCGTGGTACCCGAGTCTAACACACACTTACACCTACAACACTACACTTACAACTTTAACACTTTACACTCACAATTACATTTAGGGAGACGATAATAGCCTTAATGTGCTTTTCGCCTTAAAAAAAATCTTGCAAAATCTAATATTTCACTGAGGTGTTTAAATACAAAAATTAATTTTACTAATATTTTGCATAATAAAAGTAATGTATTCTGATCATCTCATTTTCTTATGAAACACAATCCCACGACTTAACCCCCTAGTTATATCATATAAACAAGAATTACTGACGAAATCACCAAAATTATGCAACATAGAAACATTAAAATTACCATTAGGTTTAAAGAAACCGGTAGAACTTCAGTGTTAGATAAATTCAGAGTTAACGGAATATTTGATCAACTTTGCTACATTACTAGCAGAAATTGCTACTAAATTGAACAACATTTTTGTGTCAAATCGTTAAAGAAGTGTAACTACGTGCGAAATTTCAATGCAAACTGTCAATCTCTTTACCACTAAAGTAACTAGTACCTTTTGTGTTAGTAAAGGCGCATGCGTGCAGTAAAATTACCCTTTGTATCCCGTGGGAACTCGTTGCGAGAAATAACAATTATAAGTCATGAACCACGAGTTTAAATAAAATTTTACTCTTATTACGTTATAGTTGTTTTAATTGTGGTCATTTAATTTAATACCAACATAATATAAATGTTTTTAATTACTGTAATGATTTAATGTACACCGTAGGCTACATTATACGACTCCTGCATGCACAGACTGCGTACGTGGTTACATATTAGTATTCTGTACCCGTTATGTCTGAAACTTTTACGTCCACTATACTCTGATTAAAACAAGAAGAGGGCTGGATTAAAAAGGTCGAGAAAAGCAGGTGTCGGTTGATGAGTTGTAAATTGAAATTTGTGTAATATTGTGCCTAATTACAAAAAATGAGGTAAAAACAATGCATAAACTTTCTCATGTGGCGCTCATTCATACCTCCAAAGAACAGTTCTAAAAACTATTAATGAAAAATTTAATCTATACATGGTCCTAATTTCCAACAATCCATCAGATTTTCTTTAAAATTTGGTCACATTTGGAAGATTTATTGTACAAAGATTTTTATAAGCATTAATGGTTTAAGAATGAATTTTAAAATATAATTAAAAGCGAACAATAAATTCCTATTATTTTAAATTTACTCCATCACCACCGTCAGGATTATTATCGTTAAACAATTTGACTATTTAAAAACTACTGTGTATGCACAGTTAACAGTGAAATAAGTTTTCAAAAAACAAAATCGTTTATAGGAGTTCGGGAAGTTTAAAGATTTTGAAAGACCTTTATTTTAAAATGGATCTACGAATTTTTCTTTAACAAAAAAACCTGCCTTACACTCTTACAATGTTTTTAAAATGTAATTATTTTTTAGAAATTAGTTTCTATTTGATCAAAGAAATAGCTTATGCAATTGTATGTTACGAGTGCCCGAAGGAAAGCCATTCAGAATGAAGAAACCGTTGCCAAAGTCTAATTTACATTTTCCTTACACTAAAGCGAACCGTTTTACATAAATTGAAATATTTATCTAATTTTTACCTTACCTTGCAGTCTTCACTTTTCGTGTTGATCACGCTCGCACCTGCAAAATCAAACCAATTGCTAAGACAAACGTAAACATAATTTACACGTTAAAATAATGGTGAAAAATTATTTCAAGAATTTTTATGTTTCAGATAAGATATTTGTTTAAAATGAGTTAGTAACTGGAACAGCTTATACTTTGTTCCCAGTTTCCATTATGTTATATTTATGCAAAATTATTACGTTTTTTTTAAAAGGAGAAGTTTTTTGCCAATGAGAGAATCGACAATTTCTCGTTAATAATAATACAAACTTTCTCCAAAATACAATTATAAATATTAACTATTTTGTGGATGTAGGTTAACATTACACCAGTTTAATTAATATTAAACTGTTTAACATTAAACATTAATGTTTAAAAACATTAATTTAGCTTGTTTTTAAACGCATAGAAAATCAGCTGTTAATAAATTTTTCATAATAGTTAATACAGAAATAGATTTAAATAAATGGTGCACAAATTTTCACAATGATTTTTTACCTATCAAATCCACTTTGAAAGCTATCGACCGTTAAATCGGACTAATTAAGTTTACAACACTTACTTCAGTTGTCTTTATTTGCGACCAAAATTTGAATAAATTTAGGTTACCCGATTTGGTAAATGAAGGAAAGTCACAATTCCAACAAAATAAAATGGGCAAATCATATATATATATATATATATATATATATATATATATATATATATATATGTGTGTGTGTGTGTGTGTGTGTGTGTGTGTGTGTGTGTGTGTGTGTGTGCTGAAGATTTCTCTTATCTATTCCGTAGAATCCTGCTTTTTTATCATATCTCAAGACAAAGCTTATCTCATCCCACTAAGAACAAAGTAGTTTCCTACAGATTTGTAAAAGTTCGCAATGTAATAGAAACCCTCATGGTATCACGGTACGATAGTGTTATGCTAATATAAAAGCCCGATAATAGGCTGCATACCCCCAGGGGAGGGGTGAGGGAGGGTGCCATTGATTACTCGGGATTACATTGTTAACCACCCCCTGCCACAAACCGCAGATTTGTACCATTGAGGGTGCCACTGGGTTATTTTAAATGTCAAAATTACAGGGTTTTTTTTATTTGTACCGTTGTCTTTCTCCTGTTTAGATATTTTGTGGTGGGGTCTTTTTTAATCTTTTTTAGTAGTGCCAAATTCTTTGTTTAGAGCGGAAGTATTTTTGAGAAATAGTCTCAATAAATTTTAAACATAAGTTAAAGCATATATTAAAATTGTTATATTGTGAAAAGTTTTTAAGTTGTATAAATTTTATTTGATTTGTAAAATTGAAGGCTACAAACAGTTTAAACGTAGCTGGATAAGAATGTTTAACTTCAAACTTTAAGTATTAAAATCCAATACCTATAGTGATAAAAATTTTAATAGGCACAAAGATTATTAAATGTATTATATTTCATTAAGTATCACATTAAATGTTCTGTAAAACGCAACTAACGTTTGGCTTATAATTCCATTGTTGCGAGAAAAAAAACAAAAAATTGTGTATAGAATACATATTAAATTAGAATATTTACAATTAATCAAGCAGATAATGCAACTATCGTTATCCAAAGATATTAAGTATATCTCAGACTAAGCAACTACTTTACGAAGATAGTAGGATATCCAAATCTAATACAACTAGCTTAAGAGTAAGCTGAATATCTCCAAAAATACTATAAGAAGATAACCGAATATCTCCAAAAATACTATAAGAAGATAACCGAATATCTCCAAAAATACTATAAGAAGATAACCGAATAACTCCAAAAATACTATAAGAAGAAGATCAAAAATACTATAAGAATATAACCGAAAATACTATAAGAAGATAATAATACCGAATATCTCCAAAAATACTATAAGAAGATAACCGAATATCTCAAAAATAATTTGTAAGAAGATAACCGAATATCTCCAAAAATACTATAAGAAGATAACCGAATATCTCCAAAAATACTATAAGAAGATAACCGAATATCTCCAAAAATACTATAAGAAGATAACCGAATAACTCCAAAAATACAATAAGAATATAACCGAATATCTCCAAAAATACTATAAGAAGATAACCGAATATCTCCGGTTAGAATTTGTAAAACTACTGTACGAAAACAGCCTATTACTATATAAGCTTACTAACATTAAAATTAATAAAAGTACCATATGAAGTACCATATGAATATCTCTGAAACTAGTGCAACGACTGTACGAAGATAGTCAAATATCTCTGAAACTAGTGAAACGACTGTACGAAGATAGTCAAATATCTCTGAAACTAGTGAAACGACTGTACGCAGATAGTAGAATATCTCCGAAACTAGTGCAACTACTGTACGAAGATAGTCGAATATCTTTGAAACTAATGCAACTACTGTACGAAGATAGTCGATTATCTTTGAAACTAATGCAACTACTGTACGAAGATAGTCGAATATCTTTGAAACTAGTGCAACTACTGAACGAAGATAGTCGAATATATCTGAAACTAGTACAACTACTGTACAAAGATAGTCAAATATCTCCGAAACTAGTGCAAACTACTGTACGAAGATAGTCGAATATCTTTGAAACTAGTGTAACTACCGAACGAAGATAGTCGATTATCTTTGAAACTGGTGCAACTACTGTACGAAGATAGTCGAATATATCTGAAACTAGTACAACTACTGTACAAAGATAGTCAAATATCTCTGAAACTAGTGCAAACTACTGTACGAAGATAGTCCAATATCTCTGAAAGTAAAACAACTAAATACTACGTGAAGAAATCAGAAGATCTCTTGATCTACTATAAAAGTGGAAAAAGCTCCCATCAAAATTACTATAAAAAAATAACCGAAGGTCTCCGAAGCCACACGAAGTTCATACGTTTGTCTCTTTTCTGTACATAAACCTATATTTACCACGTCTACCCTTTATCCTTCTCCGTCCATTTAAATTCCGAAAAAATCAATTTAAAACACAGACCACAAAGTCGTGGATTCATTATCGATGCCTTTTTACTTTTTACTTAATTAAAAATTCAGTTGCAGGGGAAGGGGTGACATCCCTTTTGTAAAGATGAACAAAGGATCACCCTTGAAACCCGAGTAAACATTAAGGGGCGGTTTTACCGTGGTATTGTGGTCATACAAGGTTATTGCTTACACACTAGATACAGTGCAGATAGGCTACATCATTATATGACGTCATACATAATGTTTGTGTCTTCATTAACGTTTTACGTTACACTTACGTTAAATTAGGTTCGTTCTGTATCATATTGCGTTCTTAGTGAAAGGCGGATTCCTTTTACCGATATTTGAAAAATAACGTTAAATCAATCTTATGTTGAGAGCTTCAGAAGTAATTTTGTATTGTAGTACAACATGTAGTGTGACTTAACGCAAATAACCATGTTATGCAGGTTATGACAGCTCCAATTGCTCTCATTCGAATCTATATTCTTTAAATATGTGAGGATAAGATATCTGAGATCTACATCTGAGATCTAAGGTCAAATAAAAAGATCTCTGAATCATCTTAAGATTTAAATACGAAGTTAGAGTTGAACACGTCTGTAAAACTGCTGCTTTAAATAATATTATTTCAGTTAGAACTACTTGTTTTGACAAAGAAAAAAAATTTAACTGGAGTTGAATCATAGTTCCTGCTTACACAAAAATATTACCTGTCCGATATTGAATAATTATAAGTTGGAATAATTTTAAACATTAAAACCTTTTTTTGAGTTCAACATTCAAATCACGTGACAACCTTTTCATTTAATATATTTTAGTTGACTCCATGTTCTTTAAGAATTTTTTTCAGACACGAAGGTTATAATAAATTATAAAGGCGCATTGCATTGCCTTTAGGCACGAATAAAGGGTGGAATTGCAAAAATCACCATACGTAGTAAATCTTGATCTTTCACAATGTCGTATAAAATCATTATTTTTATTCAAACACAGACAATAAGGACCGCCATTGTGAAATAATAGAAAACACTAAATTAATAACGACCTAATTTTCAAAATTTTCTCATTAAATTTTACTCAATTTTTTCATATGTTAATTTACTGTAACAAAGTTGAAATGAAAGAGATTTACAATTAGAGCTTAAATGGTAAAATGCTAACCCGCAGGTTGTATGAGTTTATTATAGGATTTCCCGAACATTAAATCTTTTTCATTTAAAATTCTGTTACACTGACTTTAATTAAGAATCCTTATTTATGAAAAAAATCTTATGAACCAACTTTTAAAAATGTTCCGTTTTTTTCGAAAGAACCTGAATCGACATTTTTTAAAATATAGACTCGTGAACGACTACGTTAAAGCAAAATATCATTTACGTAGTTACAGCCGATTTGGTTAGAAAGACTAACAAATTATCACCAAAAAGAGGTTTAGAAAAACGTTTTCTCGCTAAAATAAAAAAAAACTAATTAATAAACGAAACAGACGTTTAAGTATAAATAACTGTTACGAGCCTCAGGAAACGTGAAAACAGGTGGATGAATCAATCAAGATCGATGTTTTTACAATCACTTAAGTTTCTATATATTTCGAATAGTAAAAAAATAAAAATCGGCAGTGGAAAACTTAAAATAACTCGACTTTTCACATGTTCCTGAAATTTTACCAGTGCATGAAAAAACGAAAACGTAACAGAATTTACAGGATGGGTATAAACTGAAAAAAATAGCCTGCACCCTGATATTAATTTTAACACTGCTATTTAAAAAAAAACACTTTGTAATTGGTACAGTTTTACAAATATAACGTTCCTGCTGGCAACATTATATCCTGAGGACATGCACGTACACAGCATTTGCTTTAAGCTAGATTTATCCTGCGTGCTGCCACAAGTTGTTTTGACAACATGGTATGCGTACTACTAATTCTCCAGACATAGTTCACGTTTTCTCAGCCAGGATCGCTGCTTGTATTGCATCTCGTAAAATGGTAGATAAATACTTACACTTACTTTACTAGCAAATTTCCAGGGGTAAAATGAGCATTAAGGTTCTAGTTACAGCGCCGTAACATAAACACCGATATTGACCTCATGAAGGCGTTTCGTTCTTAAACTCCTTAAAATAAAGTCAAATTTTAAATAAAAACATAACTTTTTCTATTACTATTTTGGACACAAGACACTGTAACAATTTTTAGGGAATTTCAATTTGATAATAAGCTATTGGAGCGGCCATCATGGCAATACCCAGACCATGACCTTGAAATTAACCCCGATTCTGGCCTTTAGATCACTTT
Organism: Callitettix versicolor; assembly: GCA_022606455.1. Lineage (NCBI taxonomy): Eukaryota > Metazoa > Arthropoda > Insecta > Hemiptera > Cercopidae > Callitettix > Callitettix versicolor. Next base: position 63,221,758 of record CM040190.1, on the reverse strand, counting down.
TCGAGGAAGCATTAAATTATATATATATATATATATATATATATATATATATATATATATATATATATATATGTGTGTGTGTGTGTGTGTGTGTGTGTGTGTGTGTGTGTTGAATTTTGATCCGATTTGATTCGGGAATTTGAGACAAAAATCGATTATGATAACCGTTTGGAGAAGTTTGTTAAACGGAAAAATTCTTTCTACAGTTTCAAAATGGCGGTCATTTCAAATGTTTGAAAATTCCTAACTATTTTTGTTTTATTTACTTTTTTTAATTCTGATCTGCCGTTGTATTCAGTTTTAAAAACAGCATAAATTAGCGTTTTTAACTTCCAAAATCCGTTTAAATTAAGAAATTGAAATTGAAATTTAAAAGTTCAAAGGTGTTTCGCGTAAAGCCGAACAAAATATATAAGGTTTTTAACCGTTTTATGGAGAAAAAGCATAAAATTTAAAATAAAGTTGGTCTAGTAATATTTTTCTTAAGTATTAATGTTATCGGTTCAATTGGCAGGAACGGTTACGAACGATATCGCAGAGCGGTGACCAGACGTGGTTAAGAATACAGTACGAGGTGTACTAATTGAAGTACTAGTTAGAATAAGAAAAGTAAACATGTTTGGGCATGTTTATATTGACCGAACGAAACGAGGTCTCTGATTCAACATGACCGTTCGGCATTTGGTTTGTCTTTGTTTGTCACTTAGTTTTGGCCAAACGCATTGACCGATTGTATTTTGGTACAAAGGTGCCGTGTATGAAGTTCGAAGGATTTTTTAAAATTCACTTCCGTTTCAAAATGGCGTATTATGATTTAACAATAACGAGTATAGTTGGGTATATCCTGTAATACTGGCTGAACGACCTATCAAAATTTTGACCATATCATGGAGGAAGAGCATGAAATGTCCATTAAAAATGTTCGTAAATATTACGGTTAACGATTAAATTGGCGGAGGTTAAAGTTAGCGATTGAATCTGAGCGCTGTCGTAAAGCGGTGACCAGACAATTAATTAAGAATATACTTTGAAGTACTATTACCCACTAATAATCTGAAAACAGAACCAGAACTACTAAATTATTAACTGCAAATATAGTATTTTATAAAAATTATTGATGCACAAACGGACTTTGGATAGAATTATCACGTAACTACAAATATTCACAGGTTCACAAAACATGTCTTCGTATAAAAACATTTGGACATGTTTTTCGATTTTAGATATTCACAAATTTTCCTTTGTAATTTAGGAATTGCGAACAAAATTTTGAACGGCGTATTGATTTCGTTGTTACGGAGAAAACGCTGTTGCAATGTTTGCACAAACGCCAGCCGGCACATCTGGTCCAGCCGCACTACTCACGCCTAATCGTGCACTAATTGTTAAGACAAAATGGCGGCAGATCAAAGCGCTATTAGCCGGCTCGAGATAAGCTAAGTATTGGAGCGAACACGTGCTCATGGATATAACGGTGAATTTAGATTTAGAAAATTTGATAACAAAACAAAATAGTGCTTTTTTAACGTTAAAAAATATTAAATACCACAAAAGGAAACGCGATTTGACGGCAATATTCACCTTTATAATTTCAAATCACTTTATAAATTTTTTAGAAGTTTATAACGGAATATAATTTCTTTATGTATCGAAAACTAATGTAAGATCATTTTCGTATTTTCAAAAATATTTTAAAATTAAAATGTTAATTTATACATGTTTCAACGCTCACTATGACCCATCTATGACTATATGTAAGATGGTGTTGAATTCTTTTATTAATATTTCAAGACATGTCAAATTTATACCAGCAAGCTTAGTTTCATTGATATCAATCAATGCTTTTACTAAAGCATACAAACATTACACACATATGCATAGAATTATACACGCAAAGATAAACAGATAGGCCTAGTCGAGAGAGACAACAGCATAGAATTATGTTATAATAATAAATTATAAATACTTCGTATAGGAAGAAATAAAAAATCAATTGAAAAATTGATTGTTTTTCTAGTTTATATGTAACTAAGTGAACCTGGCCAGCTTTTGCCCTTTACCACAAGTGCCTTCCATTTATTTATTACTGAAATTGTATTAGATAGATAGACAAATGAATTATTGTTAACCAAATTTACACAATATAATAACACAAATAAATATTACAATATAAAAAGACACACCCATGGTCGTCAATGGAGTCGCCTTTCCAAACTTAATTCATTATACTGCAAAAAACATATTTTCTTTTTCTGTTTTACACAAAAATACCAAACCTCAGTCATAAAACATTATATGGAGTCGCCTTTCCAAACTTAATTCATTATACTGCAAAAAACATATTTTCTTTTTCTGTTTTACACAAAAATACCAAACCTCAGTCATAAAACATTATACAAAATTTAACAAAGAATATTTTTTATTTGTTTAAATCTTAAACATTATTAGCAATAATTCCTTCTTCAACGTTTTATTGTTTTTAAATTAAACATTAATTTTATTCATTCACTACATCGGATCTGTACTGCCACGCACGTCTACAGTAGTACGAGTGAAGTCCAGTCTTTTTCATTCAACAAGTCGATAACTTAATCTCTATTCAGCAAGTCTGACTTCAACTATCTTCTTCTCAACTTAGTTAAAACGGGACACACTGCAAGCAAATAGATCTATTTCTTCCAAGTTACACAGGGAGCATTGTAAAACAGTACTTTTAAACGGTCTGAAGTCGTCGCCTCTTCAATAACCACGTGCACTTCTCCAACGACATGTCGCGTGCAGATAATTTCTAATGACACTTACATTCACAAAAACGCGCCCCAAAATATCAGCACCAACAGTATCCTCTGTGAGGGCTATCCACAAACTGGAACCATCAATTAAATTCTTCACTTTCAACAACCAGTATATTTTTTTCGGAATTCTTTCGTTTCACTTTCTTAAAATTGTAATTAAATAATTTAAGTATTTGAGTTAATAATAAATAATTATCGATATATAATTTATTAAATAATAAACGTATTTATTCGGTGAAAGAAACAATAAATTTATTAAACAAATATTTTATTTTCCTAATTTTCATCCCAGTATGATCAGCTGTAGCTCGACTAATATTATGTTTATAATCAGCTGTGATATGAACAGAAATGATGTGGGGAAAGATAAATTAAGGATTATTGTTACGAACTCTGTAGCTCATTAGAATCATTGTAGAATTTTTCAAATGAGAGCTTAACCGATGTGATGAACTGTACATGTTATGGGTCTTTACACATTATTATAAGTTTAGGCTATTACTTTTTGAGACATACAAATTTGTGTTTCTCCGTAAATTGTTACAGTTTTAATAGAATTTTCAAACGAGATATAATTCGTTTTGTAAGTAATGTTTTAAGCCCTCATACATAATTATCATTATAAATTATTTCTCGTGTCAACATCCTTTTTTCTCAGAACAGGCTGAGATTCGTACAGGCGTAAATGAGGTATCTTTAGAAAGATTTTTTTTAACCGGCTTCTGACATTGCAAAACGATTTTGCGCTACAACTTACTGTTTGTGGAAAATGTTAACATAAAAGACACTTTTAACTGTCATAGGCAAAACGGCATCATTGATGAGCAGGCGCGGTATCACAAATCAGACAATATTTTGTATATTTTACGGAGCTAACTTATTAATCACGAACAGACAATCCCATTAAAAATGCTAACATTTGCATAACTTCCTTAGAACAATTTCAATATTTAGTTAAAAGTCATTAAACTTATAGATTATGTGGCCCTACTGACAGTCTTCATACAAGCCGGGACAAGCATTTCGAATATTAAACACATGTTTTGGACACTGTTTTTACATAAATATATTTATGAATTCTCCTTCCAGTTCGCATTTATCTATTGTTAATACGGACGTCGTAAAATGCGAAGTAGAATTAAAATGTTAAAATACAGTTAGAGGTTATCAAGCATGCCTTTTCAATTGACTAGAAGACTGTTACCTATTAAAATTGCGTTTGCTGTCACTATAAACAAATTGCAGGACAAACATTTCAAAGAGCAGGATTGTATTTACCAAATGACGTCTTTACTCATGGACAATTGTATGTAGCTCTTTCAAGGGTAACTAAATCAACTAACATGTTTGTATCCATTAAAGAAAATGAAATATTTATTCAAAAGGTTGTGTTTACTTAAAATTTGCGTAGTATGAAATTCGCACGGGCCCCTAGTTTGTTTATTAATTCTCGAAACATGTAAACGGTAATTTTCATCTTATAATAGAGGAAAGACTTTATTTGTAATAAAACGTATATTTTAAAACTATTTTTTTTTTTTTGTCTTTTAGAGTTTGTTGTGCCTGTACACTAGTTCCTCCAGCACAATGCCTGAAGAAGCGTTACATCAATTTCATTGATTTAAGCGCTACTGCCTCGTGCGTCTTATTCCCACAATACAAGTCCAGACATCAGAAAACCATGTATTTTGATAAAAATGATCTCAATTATATTAAATACACGACTCCAGCCCTTGTTACTGTTATCATATGTATCAGACAAGAAATCCGGTTTGATAGTATCAGCTGGTGTGCTCTTTAATAAGCTGTATTCACACAAACGTAGCCTATAGCGTGTTCACCGCAAGATGAGCTTTACTGTCACTATCACACAATAGAAATACTGTTACGTTGTTACTAAAGGCTTCACAAAGAAATACGACTGGCAGTTAAAAGGACAGCAGACCTCGCGGTATACTTTTAATTAATATACAGAGCGCTACACGACAACGCTCAAAACCTTTTCCGCCAATTTAACCGGTAACCGTAATACTTACGAAACTGTTACTAGACCAACTTAATTGGAAATTCTGTGCTCTTTCTCCGTGAAGCAGACTAAATGATAGGTTTTTCCGTTCAGCCAGTATTACTGGAAATAAACAGCATCTAAACTCTTAACGTTGAATCAAAGCCACCATCTCGAAACGGAAATAAATGGAAGAATATCTTACACTTATGTCTTTTGGCCTTTATAAAAAGTGCCTCCGTACCAAATTTCAAAACAACCGGTCAGTGCGTTTGGCCAAAACTTCGTACATTCGTCATCGTTAAATAAGATGCCGCCATTTTGAAATGAAAGTGAATGGGGAAAATGTTTAACAAAAATCGTTGGGTCTTTATACAAGGTACCTCCGTACCAAATTTCAAAACAATCGGTCAGTGCATTTGGTCAACACTGCGTAACAAACAAACACACAAACCCAATACCATTATTGGAAAGTACATTGCGAATATCTACAGTAAATATAAATTATGGTAAAGTAACTTGTTTGGTATAATTTTTGTATTAAATATTCAGTTTTATTTTTTTTCCAATATAACTTTATAAACGCAATTTCGTTGAAAATAGCAACAGGAGAATGAACGTGCACTTTTCTACACTATTTATTTTGTTTCGACTGAAAAGCGATCGTGTTAGTATCGATTCTTCTCCTTTAGGCCATAATGTAACACCAACACAATAGTTTACAGATATAGTATTTCATTTCCTTTCAACTGAAAATGGACTGTGTCATTATCGATTCTTCTCCTTTAATCGAACACCAAACACAACAGTTTACAGATATAATATTTATTTTCTTTCAACTGAAAATGGACTGTGTCATTATCGATTCTTCTCCTTTAATCGAACACTAAACACGACAGTTTACAGATATAGTATTTATTTTCTTTCAACTGAAAATGGACTGTGTCATTATCGATTCTTCTCCTTTAATCGAACACCAAACACAACAGTTTACAGATATAATATTTATTTTCTTTCAACTGAAAATGGACTGTGTCATTACCGATTATTCTCCTTTAATTGAACACTAAACACGACAGTTTACAGATATAGTATTTATTTTCTTTCAACTGAAAATGGACTGTGTCATTATCGATTATTCTCCTTTAATTGAACACTAAACACGACAGTTTACAGATATAGTATTTATTTTCTTTCAACTGAAAATGGACTGTGTCATTACCGATTATTCTCCTTTAATTGAACACTAAACACGACAGTTTACAGATATAGTATTTATTTTCTTTCAACTGAAAATGGACTGTGTCATTACCGATTATTCTCCTTTAATCGAACACCAACACAACAGTTTACAGATATAGTATTTATTTTCTTTCATCTGAAAATGGACTGTGTCATTATCGATTCTTCTCCTTTAATCGAACACCAACACAACAGTTTACAGATATAATATTTATTTTCTTTCAAATGGAAATGGACTGTGTCATTATCGATTCTTCTCCTTTAATCGAACACCAACACAACAGTTTACAGATATAATATTTATTTTCTTTCAACTGAAAATGGACTTTGTCATTATCGATTCTTCTCCTTTAATTAAACACCAAACACGACAGTTTACAGATATAGTATTTATTTTCTTTCAACTGAAAATGGATCATGTCAGTATCGATTCTCCTCTTTCAATCTAACACCACACAACAGTTTATAGATATAGTACTTACTTTCTATTCTCCGTTTTGATTATAAACATGTAATTGCAATTACTTTTAAGTTAAAATAAAATTTAATCTAATTTTTGTCCAATTACACCTCCCTACACACCACAAATTAGCTAATTATTTATCAGCTGTAAAATATAGTCCAGCCACACAGACTCGTAGATTAACCCTTTGACGGGGCGACTTGCGATAGCGACGGTGGTGTACTGTGTGCGGTGTCGTGCGGTTTATTATGATTAACGATGAGACAAAGTCGCCGGCGGCAGGGGATGCAAATGAGCCAGATGGCACCCCCACCCCGCTATGAAATATGGATGAGAATGGACACTTAATTCCTATGATTACCTCGCGACATATTCCACCCTTGCATTGGGCAACACCGGTTATTGGGTTCTTACCCGCGGCGGGCTGAGGCGAGATTTGTACACGAGTAATTTGTCACTACGGTACAGCGGTGCTAATACAATTACATTTACAGAGTGTTCGAAAAGTGTACGATCACTTATTTTTGGACAGATAGTAATAAATTATGCAAGACTTTGCAAATATTTGGTAATATAAAATGTAGTATATATTCTAAAGTAGCTTAAATAAATTTCTTTCAATATTCATATGCATTTTATTTCGAAATTTTTAATTGGTGTAAGAATAGGGGTAAACCCGTATAGAATGTCCCATAGGGTTTGTGTTTATTTTCATTTTACTCTATTTACTACAGAAAAGTAAATATTTTATTACACATTTAGTAAAATAATTTCAGTTAATCTTCGTACATGACTACAATTTGCTCAGTCGATTTTGATTAGGCCATCAAGTTAGATCACGACTTGTTGTTGTATCCAAAACAGATAGAAGCAATTGGAAGCTTAATAATAATAATAGCTCATTTTAAATGGTTTTTACAATTGAAAAAGATTTGTAACTGTTTTCTCTAAAAAATATTAAAAATAAGCGAACTGCATGCCAAATTTTATTATAATCGTTAAGTTTTATTGCCAGGCCAGTAAATTGCGCTTGCACAAACATTCGCTATTCAAGTGAAAATTCCTGTTTTTTTTTTTAAACTATCATCATTCTTACCATTTATGTTTCATATACTAAGCATACTAAGGAATTAAAAATGTAAGTACAAATGTGTTTTAGTTCTGAAGGAAATTTATGTGTTCCAGACAATTAACGCAAATTACTTTTGAACAAAATTTTAATGTGGGAAATAAATTTAAACTCATCAATAATGCCACCGCTAGGAACTTATTACAATTCAAAATTTCAATACATTAAACAACCACAATGTGGGTCTAAGGGTGGCCTAAAGACAATCACACTTTAACCCTAACAAATCGTCGAGTCACCCCCAGCCCGGTCGCACAATAAGACCTAATAATATTTCAATAATAAAAAAAAGAATACAATCCGACATCTAATTCCAAGCCCGCATATATTAAAAGTTATAGATTTGTGGGAAGGGTCGTGTAGGGGTGAGTCATTCAATGACATGTCACGCCACCCCTTCTGCGTCTTGGTAACGTCGTTACGTGCCCCAAATTGCGACCCACCCCTGCAGAACCTATTAGCCTAGTTGCGGGAAACAATTTGCGTGTAAATAAAGTCTGAATTTTTGCGTAACAAGTTTTCGGATGAAACACGTCAACGAGGTGCGCCTAAAACCACTTGAAGATGAGTAGGCATATTTATATAAACTGTACAAAAGATTTTTCGGTGTAGGAATTCTGCGAGAGTTCGTAACGAACCAATGAAGACGCGCAGGGTTTTTGTTTCACAGATTTAGTCCCGAACTACAAATTAGTTTTAGTCAAATTTCGTACACTGACTTACGCTATAAATCTTTATATATGACCAAAATTTTGGTGAAATCGGATGAAAAGATTTTCGAAACCGATTTTTATTTCCTTTGAATGTTTGCGAATTGGACTTTTCGTGTATCGAACGACATATGTTATGTTTTAAATTCATTTATGAACTACTTTCGAGTGAAATGTTATCCTGCAGCAACCAAAGTGCGTTTTTGACAAATAAAAGTGTTTTATTTTTAAATTGTTTTTTTTTCAATAAAAATAATGTTAATAACGAAGATTTTATAAATATTAATATATTTGTGCATATTTGTGAACTACCCTTGCATATCAATTTTCATTACAGTCCGTACATCGTCTAATTCCCAAGATAGGCGAGCGAGCGTGCGCACGCGCACACAAACACACACACATTAAACCTGAAAGTAATATATATATATATATATATATATATATATATATATATATATATATATATATAACACGATCCATGGAATGACGTACTCATGACTATCTAATTGGACTTGTGAGCCAATTACTACACTAATTGGATGGTGGTTTACTACACATTTCTTTATTGTAAGTAAATGAAAAACTGAAGTTATAATTTTTCTCTTAGCAGAGACCCAATATCTTACTTTGCAATCATATATAAAAGTAATGATTTTATATGTAAACAAACGACTTATGGCAGGGCATGTGTAGGTATTGAACGGTTAGAGACGGTAAAACACCTAGGTGTAACTATCGACTCCGGCTCTTTCTGGAAGCCACATATAAATTGTCTTTAAAAAAATTATACCAGACTCTAAACTCCAGTATACATTTTTATTGGTCCATAGTAGATTATAGAATGGAATATCCTGTTGGGGTGGAACATACTCTTTTACTCTGATGCCAGTAATATTCCTTCAGAAGAAATTCTTTCGCATGATCGCTCATAGCATTGAAATATAAACCTTGTGAGCGCTCGCTGCTGGTGGCATCTTGCAAAAGAATGTTCAACTAAAGTTAATTAGGCAAATAAAGTTAAATAAAGTACTGTCTATTTTCTCAAACCGCTCCCCCTGTCCTTGCGGATTGTAGCGCTCGTAGCGGCAGGTAGTCCAATTACGTGGACTTTAATCTCTGATATCGAGCACGCTTTTAATAATGGTAGTTCATAACACAATAGGAATCAGAATTCAATGCCAATATTTAGATTTTTTAAAGTATTGCTTCTTAAGTTCTTCTACTTTTACTAATAACTTTTAAGAAATCATATTTGTTTTTCAAATCTAAAGACTAGTACAGCAGCTTATACAAAATTTTATTCATTTTAGCGCCTAGATTTCTTAAGAAGATTCCGGATAAAATAACGACTTTATATATATAAGAGACCTACTGTTCTTATAGCGTGAGATCAGACTTTACAAATACGGAATCCCATAAAATTACGAATATTAAAAAAATTAATTTTGGGTTACAATACCAAGCTTCTATCTTTGGCAGTTTGACCTGAAATTTGAATATCCTGCTCGAATCCACAGGCTTACACTTGTAGGACAACTTCTAATTCGGCAATAGATGGCGCTCTAATCCCTCCCTCCCCTACCTCCTCTGGGGGTCGTAAATCAAAGTATCCTTGACATTTCCGGGTCCTGTTATCCACGACGGCTAATTGTGTGTAACGCCGTGTGGACACGATTTTAATTATTGTTGTAACTTTTAAATTGAAACTAGTCGAGAGGTCTGCGCTGCT